>JASANZ010002251.1:0-110114 GCA_030849805.1 Sergeia podlipaevii
GCAAGCTTGCCGCTGCAGTCGCGTGTGTAGTAGGGACCCGCTTTAGTGCCTCCGCGTACGACTTGGGAGTATCGGCAGCGTTCCCTTCCACACGGCTGCCCTCCTCTGGGGGAACCGCCGTGGTGGCATCCGCAGCAGGAGCGGTGCTGTGCACTCCATCCGCGCATACATCAGCCAGGCTGTTGCCCAGCGATCCGTTGTGCCGCAAGTGACTACTGTGTTCCGTAGGGGACTTTTCAAGACGAGAGGAGAGAAAGCGGTGGTACGGGCTACGAATGTGATGCGAGATGCGGACGTTGATAGAGGTGGCAGAAGCAGATGGAACGAGTAGTCTTGGGCACGATATGGTACTGCTGCCTGCACTGTTGCAGCGTACATTCCGCTCGTCATAGGGGTTCCAGCGGTAGCGCTGTGATGCTGACTGCGACTGGGGTATAGAGCCCAAGGTAGAGGAAGGAACCGAAGTAGCCAGTGGAGAGCCAAGAAGACGCTGTGTGTCCCCACCACACGAGCGTGGTGCCGCGAACAAGGAACTCGTAGGGGGACTTGAGCTGCTGGAGATGGCACAGCCGCCGACTGTTCCAAAGGAGCTTGGTGCCATCGCTGATGGCTTGGAAGTGCTGATGCTCAGCACCTCGATGTCCTTCTTCGCTGGTAGAGAGGAAGCTAGCGACGGAGCTTCAGGGCACGCACCGAGCGCCTTGGGTCGAATCAAGCTGGGGCTTGAGCCAAGTGCCACCGGGGGTGGTGGTACCGTCTCGAAGGCGGCCTGCCGCGCCAGCAGCTTCTCATCGTCAGATTGTAAGGAAAGCGGCTGTGGAGAAGGAGAAGAGGCTGACAGAGGCTTTGGCGCCACAGGCCAGTCCAAAGTGTGCGGGGGGACCGGCGGTGGCACTGCACGCCGAGACGGTTGCTGCTGCTGCTGTGGCATCTGAGAAGCAGTCCATGGGACCTGGAAGGGTTCCAACGCGCCTTGCAGCCAACCGCTACTGCTGTCCATCAACATCTGATTCGCGAGTGCCTCACTGCTATCTATCGGCCCAAACTCATGTAGCGTTGGACCCATGTAGGACCCCACAGAGAGACCAGAGACAGGTGGTATCACAGATCCTCCCCAGTAAGGAATCCCAACCACTGCGACGGTGGCAGCGGCGATGGTGCTGGTCTCAAGCCCCAGCAAGCGACGGGGAACAAACGGTTGTGCCTCTACATTGCAGCCCGGCTTAGAGGACTCACACTTAAAAGATAGCGTTTCTTTAGGCTGTTGTTTGGCTAGAAAGGACAGGTGACTGCCGACTCCAAGAACACGAATGCTGTTGCGAGCAGACCCAGTAGCATCAATGCCCGCATCGACAGAAAGCGGTGGGGCAATGCTTCTGAACGTGTTTGGGCGTGCATCTCCGCCGCTGACGCTCATTGGCACCTTACCAGACATGTGGTCGAGACCTAACGCAGGCGGACAGCATGGCTTCACGCCAGTGGCAGCTGCACGTGCGGCAGCGGGTGTGGACAATGGGGGAAAGGGGTCAACAGTAAGTGGAGTTGGAGGAACCACCTGAATGCACGTTGCACCGGGCATCGATGTTAAGGACTCTCCACGCGTGCAGCTCTCTGATGTGGAATACGAACTAGGCGAGTAGCACAGCTCGCCGCACGGCGTGGGTGGAGCAAGACAGGGGTAATTACCGGCGCCAAAAGTCCCAGAGAGGCTCTCGCGCCCGCTTCCCGTCTCCACACGCATGCGCACGGATAGCCCAGGATGCAGTGGAGCATCTTGCAGACGCGCGAAAGCCCTCTTGGCAGCAATGCGGTCCAAAAAAGTGGCATAAATCACAGACTCATCCACGTTGTTGCTGACGTATGCGGACGAGGAATCCAGCAAAAGTATAGGATATTCAGGCAGCACATCCGTCAGGCGAGTCCTGGTGAGACTTTGAAGTACCTCCAGTGCGGCTGCGTCGCTTGCAGAGCACGCAATGATGAGTGTGCAGCGTGACTGAGGCTGCGCGTGACTGATCGGGCCAATGCGTATAGTGCCGTAACTCTTTTCCTGCTGCTGCTGCTGCTGCTGCTGGTTAGGCGCGACAAAAAGATCATCACGTGTGGTGAGTTTCCGAGAGCGTTGAACTGCACGCAGGACAGCCTCAATTCTCTCGTCAGTCGGCAGAGTGGAGGTGAGGACCTGAACGGGTGCCAGCTCAAGCATTCGAGGTAGGTGCACCGTAAGGTGACTGTCCATGCGTGCCAGAACGGAATCCGCAACGTCCCTTTCCGCGCCAGGCTGGCTCTTGCTGCTGATGTGGTGAAGAAGCGTGTTAGGGTCAAACAGTGCCTCAAGAACAAATTGCAGCCTCGCCGCCACCGAAGCGACAGTAGCTGCGCCGCCGTTCGCTGCGCTACTTGTATTCTGAGCGGTCTGGGTCAGTGCCAAATGGCTGACTGGCTCGTCAAGATCCGGTGTATGAACTGAGCTGCGTGACTCCTCCGTGCTAGGACCATGAATATCGCGAGTTGCATCGCTGCACTCAAAACTGTCGGTCCGATTGAGCTTGCCGGTGCTCACTCCAGCAGTTGCAGCGGCAGGGGAAGACAACGGGGTTGTGTCCTCAAAAGCATACGCTGGTTGCATACAAGGAGTCAACACCATTTCCGTCATGGTTGGTGATACACAGCTTAAAGAGGCAAAAATTGATTTTTTTTTTTGTTGTTAAGAAGAAAAGAAAACAAGAGTACTCAACGTACCTTTAGAAAATATATGTTTCTACTCAAGAAAGAGTAAACACAAAAGAAAATGAAACAAAACAACACACACCTTCACTTCACGCGAGAGGAGAGCACACCTTTCAGTTCAGACTCTGACAGAATTTTACGATACAAAGAGTTTCGAAAGATAAAGGGCACAGTTTACTCAGTGCTTACGTTTTTTTTCTTTCCTATTCTCCTCGCGTTTTCTGTTTACAGTGTTTTTTTGGTAATATCAGCCACTAAATAAAAAGTAAAAATTTAAAATAGCAATAAATATAAACAGATAATTAAAAAAAAAAAGCAACGCTTCGCATCCAAACAAAAAAAAAAGTACCTAAGTCAAACACCAATCAATCAATGGTCTTTCCTTTATCTCACTTTAAAGATCTTTTTTAAAAAAGCAAAACAGCAGCGGGATCTCGCTGTGCCTGTTAACGTAATAATAAAAATAGTAGCAATAGTAATAATGTGAAGAAGTAGGAAAGAAAAATCAACCAGCTTTCTGACTTGGCAAAAAAAAAGAGATACAAAACAAAACACAAAAAAAAGGCGTGGATTCCCCTTCTCTATTTTCTTCTTTCTCTATACCGAATGTGTTGTTCACCGTACGTTTTTTCTCTACTATATACAAACCAAAACAAGCAAAAAAGGGGGAAGCAAAACTTTTTAATATATTTCCTACCTTTCTTTTTATACTGGAAAAAAAAAAGAAGAAAAAATGATGCTGCTCGAAGTAGGTTTTGAATATCTTAGTGTGGGTAGATGTCCTTGTGTCTTCGGGATGAAGTCAAAATAATTTTTTTAAATATATATATACTACTGCAGACTGTGGCTGACTGACTTTCTTCCCCTCGTTTAACACAATGCAAAGCAAAAAAAAAACCTCCAAGATAAATGCTAGAGACAAGCAGCTTTGCAATAATAAAAAAACAATGCACGTAGGAACCCAATATTAAATAAAAGAGGGGGTAGAGAAAAAAAAAAATCGCGAGAAGGTAACACTAATGCAAACAAAATATATTTTGTATGTTTGTGTAAATTTTTCTTTGTGTGGCTCCTTACGTGCCTCTTGAGATGATTTATAGCCTCACACACAAACTCTAAGCAGTGAAGTGTCGTTTTTTTTTTATATAACAAAAAAAACTTTTTAAAAATGAGAAGGGTAAAGGCGCCACACACAAAAAAAATATAAAAAAAACTTTAAAGTGAGTAGATATATATATATATATAGATATATATAGATATAGATATAGATATCCAGCTAGTAAATACAAAAATATATACAGGTACTTCCTACTGCTTCCTTGATTGAGTGATAATGCGTCAAATGTCCGTGTATGCGGGTAAGAGAAAAACGCACAACACAACAACAAAAAACTTAAGGTAAAAAAAAGAAAAAAAAATATGTGGAAAGTATTGCTATTTGGCCAGTCAAACGCAGTGCAATGAAAACTGTAGGTATATTAATGGCCAACTAACTAATATGTGTGTGTGTGTGTTACGTAAATAATAATAATAATAATAAACTGAGAAACTAAACTGTACGGTACTATTATTCTTCTTTTCGTTGTTGTCCTTTCTTTCTTTCTACCTAGAGTACGCTGTAGAAGATAATGTAACTGTTGTTCGTCTTCAAAGAAACAAAAAAGGAGAAAAAAGAATAGTTGTAAGAGCGCAAAACTATTACAATTACTATGTATATTTTGCCTTCTTTTTTAGTAGCAGTTTCCCCCCTTTTAAAAAAAAAAAGATGTAGTGTTCCTTTTTCTTTTTACACAGCAGTCAAACTGGCTTGATAGCAACTACACCTATGTCCTCGTTGTAGGGGTGTTTGTCAGTAACTAATAACCTGAGATGAGATAGAGCAGGTGAAAAAAAAAGATGTAGAGATAAACAAAAAAAAGGAAAAAAGGAAGAAAAGATTTTTTAAAAAGCTCAATTAACTTTTACGTGATGTGGAATATTTGAGAGAAAATAAGGCAAGTCAAAGCTGACTGTCACTTTTGTCAAATCGAAAGAAAGGAAGAAAAAAAAAAACTAAGCTGCAGCTACCGCGCCCTTAACTCACCTACAACAAAAATTGTAAAGTTAAAATAAGAGTCTCTGCGTGAGGCCTGCAACCGCTTCAAAGAAACGATAATATCATCATTTCTTTTTTTTTTCTCCTCATCTATTTGCTATTCACTTTTGTGTTTGTGTGCGTGTGTCTGTTAGCATACACATTATATGATCACGTTACATGTAAGAAAGGAGTCACGTTCTTCAACAAAAGAAAAAAAAGAAAAGAAAAGAAAAGAAAAGAAGAAGAAAGGCCTTCAGCTAAGTGGTCTTGTGTGTCTCCGCGATGTAAAGTTTCTCTTCAAAAAAAAAAAAAAAAAACACGCGCACATCATTTCTTTCTTTATAGAACACTACCGATGTACGTGTGCGTGTGTGTATGCTATTCCTTCTCTCATTCTTTTCAGTTTCGGGGAAAAAAAATAATCCTCTCCTAAACCCTCCATCTCTTTCTCTCTTGCCCTCTATGGGTCTCTCATCCTCACCGTACATTGCAGAAGGATATCCATGGAGGGATCCTCTCTTTTTTTTTTTCTCGCTTGTCTTCGTTTGTTATTTCTGTTGTTTCTATTTTTCGTGTCTGAAACATACATCAGCGGAAACTCTAGTTTTTGGTCTGTTTCATGTCGCTCTTTGGTCTTTTTCTCCCTTCCCTCTCTTGTTTTTTTATTTTTATTTCACTTTTAAAGATGAAAACACGAAAGAAACAACGTGTGGAATAATAATAATAATAAACCTCGTCTAATCATCGACTCCATGTCGTTCCTTTTCATTTTTCTTCTTATTTTCCTTCTTTAGACAACACAATAAATAGGTTCAATATAATAGTAAAAGTAGTAGTAAATGCTAAACGCCAGGTGTCTGAGGCCACTGCATCAGAACGTACGTGAGCTGAAAATAGTCGTACTGGAAGCACAAGACAAGTTCCACACACACACACCGCAACGGAAAAAAAAAAGTTTTCTTCGTCATAGAGGAAAATGTGAATCTTGGTAGGCACCACCATATACAAGGGCAATCTTTTTTTAAAAGCTGAAAGCGAGTGCACAAGTATGCTTCACACTTCGCCCAGTTTTTTCTTCGTAATGCACACTCCTATTACGCGCTCACATATGTATAACATAAGCAAGGAGTAGCAACAGAAGTCTGCCTCCATCCACCCTCACGCCTCCGTCCTCACTCTGACTCTGCCAGCCTACTTCTTTCCTGAAGTTCAAAGCGAAAGAAAAAAAACTTTCCACTCTCCGCGTGATTTACCTACCCTGGTCGTCTTCCTCGGGGTTGAGGCGCACGCAGTCATCAATGCGCAGAATCGTGATAGCCGCCTCCGTGGCAAACTGAAGAGACTTGGTCTTACTGGGCTTAGGCTCCAGCACACCAGCAGTAAGGTTGTTGCGCAGCTCACCATTCTGAAGATCCAGACCAGTAAAGCGGGCATCGGTCTTGGTGCCGCTGCTCTGGGCAATGTTGTGCTCAACGCGGAGCTTGGAGACGAGGTCTGTGGCATCAAGAGCTGCGTTGAGGGCAAGGGTCTTGGGGATCACTAGCAGAGCCTCCGCGAACTCGGCAACGGCAAGCTGCTCTCGGGAGCTCAGCGTGCGGGCAAAGTTGTCCAGGTAGACAGACAGCGCAGCCTCTACAGAACCGCCACCGGCAACGACGGAGCTCGCGTCGCACGTCCTGGCGACTGCCCAGAGCGCGTCGTTGAGGGAGCGCTCCATCTCCTCCAGCATGAAGTAGTTCGCACCACGGCAGATAATGGTGGCGCAAACGGCGTTCTTGGTGCCGGAGACGATGATGCAGTCGTCGTCGCCAATGTGCTCCTCGTACACCTTCTCGGCGTTACCGAGCCACTTGGGGTCAAAGATCTCCTCACCCTCTAGGTCGGACATAGTGTGCACCACCTGCGCGCCAGTGGTCTTGGCGATACGGCGGATGTCCTCCTTCTTGACTCGGCGCACGCCGAGCACGTGGTTGTCTACCATGTACTTCATCATGCTGTCTTCGATACCCCAAGTGGTCATGATTACATTGGCGCCGGCAGCGATCATCTTCTGAATGCGCTCCTTGGTAATGTCAAGCTCACGCTGGCGAATCGCTTCGGCCTTGGAGGGGTCGCTGATGGTGATGTTCATGCCTAACTTCATCTTCACTGCACGAAGGTCAAAGTCCACAAGAGCGATCTTGGCGTTCTGCACGGAGGTGGGCATGCCCTGGGCGGCGCGGGAGAGGTTCATGGCGAAGCCCTGCACAAGGCGGGACTCGTGCAGACTCTTGCCGTGCTGCAGCAGCACAGAGACGGCCTTGCGAGGGTACACAATATCGCCAAAGTCATTAATGGTCTTGACGGACATAATAGCGTCCACCACAATCTTAGAGAAGAGCTCGGCGTCGTTGTTCAGAATCTTGCTGGACATAGAGGTGCGGGCAACATTCAGAAGGACATCCTTGCCGATGCTCTCAACGGAGCAGCACAGGTTCTCGTTGAGGTAGCGCAAGGCTTCGTTCATTGCGAGCTTGTAGCCGGCAATGATGCTGGTGGCGTGGATACCCTGGGACACCAGGTCCTGGGCACGCTTAAGCAGCTCGGCGGCAAGAATCACAACCGAGGTCGTGCCATCTCCAATCTCCTTGTCCTGGAGCTGGGCAAGATCCACCAGCAGGCGGGCAGCGGGGTGCTCCACATCGAGGCTCTTGAGGATGGTGGCACCGTCGTTAGTGACGCACACATCACCAATATCATCCACCAGCATCTTGTCCAGTCCAATGGGTCCTAGGGAGGACTTGACAACGTTGGCGACGGCCATGGCAGCAGTCACGTTCTCGCGGCGCACAGCGATGCCGGAGGTGCGGACACCGTTGATGCCTAGCGCGGCCTTCTGCTTGGGCTGCATTTATCTATTTTTAGTTCTCTCTTTTCTGTTGACGTATTTCTCTCCGCTACTGAAGAGAAGTGAATAAATGTGAAAGAAAAAAAAAGGAAACTAAACTGGAGGTAAGAAAGCTGAAGTGGAAGGGATGTACTTGTGTGCCTTCTCTCTATGTATGCACTAATAATATAAATAAATATTTCTACACAGAAGCAAATGAAAATAATAATAAAAACGGCATTGAAAATGATAATAATAAAGAAATTAAACAATCAAAACAAAAAAAATCAGCAACTCATTGAACACCGAGCCCATAGACGAGCATCTCACTACTGTCTCGCTTGCCCTCTTCATTTTGATTCCTCCCTAGGTCCTCCCTTTGGTCGCAAAGAAAAAGAAAAAAAGAATTCGCTTTGACACTTCTTTGTGCTTGTGTTTGTGTGCAATTCACAAGGAGTAACGAGGAAAAAAAAACTTTGAACTTTTGGAGGATCAGAAATATGCTTTAGGTAGACATATGTCGATACAAGCTCGTTTAACGACACTCATCGTGTGCACACATTCCTCTCATACAGACACACACATGTATACGGTGATCAGTTCTTCTCGTATGATCGAATGCGCGAGATGCGCTGTAATACCAGAACGCTTTTCTTTTCGTTTTTCGTTCAAGCTGAACTCAATATACAAATATATAAATGAGAGAGTGAGAGAGTGTGTGCATCTGTCATGAATATGCATTCCTTTTGATCAATTCAAGATAATAATATTAAGAAGAAGCAAAAAAGGACAAAAAAAAACAGCACGAGAGAGAAAAATAAAGGGAAAAGCTATCAGGCAACCACCTTACTTTCACTTCTGTCAGCTGTCATCACTCCCCCTTACTGTACACTCTTTCCTGCTACCCTTACTCGCCCCATACTATCACTCGCACAGCACACACACACACACACGCCTTCATACACGCCTCCTTTATGTTGTACACCCTGTTTGCTTTGTTCATAGCTGCTGTTACTTTCTTCTTTTTTTTTTTGATGACAATTTTCCAATAACACAATCCTGTAGAGAGAAAGAAAATAAAAGAGAATATTTATCAACAAGCGAGCTTTGCTGATAGAAGGGAACGAGTAGAGTGATGGAAATAAACAAGAACTATTCCCCATGTGCGATGCACATAGTGTTGCATGACAGACACACACATACACACATCCCCTACATTCTCTCCATCGCGCATTGAATCGCGCACTCGAGCATGTATCTCCTCGTCATATACATTTCCGTCGTTTAGCGTAGAAACAAAACTAGAAAAAGAAAGGACGAGAGAAAAAAAAAGGAAAAAGAAAGAAGAAGCATTCGTACTTTCTTCCCTCTTCCCTCTCCCTCGTTCTCCTGGATTCACGCACGACTACAAGTTAGCGCGCAGCTTCTTCGCGTTGGCCTGTCGCTCCTCAAGCGCCTTCTCACTGTGAAGCAAACCCTTGAAGTACCGCACAGTGCGCACCTTGAGCTCCATCGTGGCATCCTCATCTAGGCACAGCACAGCAGACGGATGCATCTGCAGCATCGTAGCCGTGCACATATGTGTGACGCTACCCTCCACGCAGCGAGACACAGCGAAGGCCTTGTTGAGACCAGTAGCGATCATGAGCACCGTCTTGGCGGACAGGACAGTTGCCAAGCCAACAGTGAGAGCCATGGTAGGCACACGATTCACGTCGTTGCCGAAGAAGCGAGCGTTGCTCTTGAGCGTCTCCTCATTAAGGCTCTTCACGCGGGTGCGGCTCTGCAGAGAACTACCAGGCTCATTGAAGGCAAGATGGCCATCGGTGCCGATGCCAGCAAGGAACAGGTGAATACCACCGTAACTCTTGATTTTGTCTTCGTAGGCGTTGCACTCCTGAATAAGATCAGTGGCGTTACCGTTGAGAATGTTGCGGTTGGCTTCAGAAATATCCACGTAGTCAAAGAAGTTGTGCTTCATGAAGTAGTGGTAGCTCTCGGGGTGATCCTGAGGAAGACCAACATACTCATCCATGTTGAAAGTCACAACATTCTTGAAGGAGACGCGGCCCTCGCGGTAAGCGTGAATGAGCTTCTGGTAGGTGAGAAGAGGTGTTCCGCCAGTGGGGAGGCCCAGCACAAACGGACGGTCGGCAGTGGGGGCAAAGTCCAAGATTGACCTGATTACGTACTCAGAGACGTACTCGGACACCTTATCCGCGTTGGGCTCTATCACGATACGCATGGTTCTGCTGTGGGTTGGTATGGGTGTGGAAAGGAACTCTTGCTTTTTCTCTCCTGTCCTCTTGCTTGAGAATAAATAAAGAGATAAAAAGGCAAAACAAGAAAAAAGTAAATAGTGTTTGTTTTCGCTAGTATGAATGTGTTGTAGAGGTATCTTTTTAACAAAATGTATGCCTTTCCCTAAGTGGCCTTGCGCTGCGGTATTATTTAAAAAGTGATAGTAGTAATAAAGCTTCATTTTAGAAAAGTAGAAGTTAAAGTGTCGTGAATTTTTTTCAGAATAAAAAAAAAAAGATCAAATGAAAAAGCGTATTCTCTCTACGGAAAATCTATGCATAGTAACCCTTCAAGCTCGGCAAGTGTAGTCGGGTGGATAGTGCGCAATGTGCTACTGCTGTTTTTGCTTTTGGTATCATTTTTGTTGTGACACAAAAAAGAAAACATAGTAATAATAATAACAAAAAGTAAGCAATCAGTACATCGTGTAGTCTTCTCTAGCAATAAAAAACGAAATGAAACTTTTCACGTTGATGGTGGTGCTTTCGTCCAAAGAAAAAAAAGTGGAAGATAAAGTGATATGTGGCTACTCCCGCCTCCTCCATCTCTTGATGGAAGCAAAGAAAAAAAGAAATGTTTATAGTATCACTCTCACACACACACATATATACTCGCCCACCCGTGAACACACACAGCACACAGATTCCAAATAGAAAAGTCACGGAGCATAAACAAACATATATATATATAGTTCACTTAACGCAAAGGAAAAACAAAAAAGAAGAGGACATCATACTTTTTCTAACAGAATGAAAAAAACAGCTGTAAGCAAAAATGAAAATAAAAATGCAAGATATATATAAAGAGAGAGAAATATACAAAAAGCTGTTTAAAGAAACCCCCCCAAAAAAAAAATAACAACTGTGTGGTACAACTAAAGTACATTCAGTATACATGAAACTGCTAAAGCAAACAAACATAAATATATATATAGATGTGTTAAATAGAGACGAAACTGGGGAGTTTCCTCCTTACAGTGCAGCACATACGCACACGTGCATGTGTGTACACACTCTGGAGTCAAAGGATTCGTGAGTTTTATACGTACTCATGCATCTCATTCCAATTTACTTTCCCTCTCATTCTTCCATCCCATATTGACGGCAATTCCTGTGGAAGAAGAAAAAAAAAAAAAACAGATAACAAAAAGATATATATATATATATATTTCAGAAGTAAACAATGTGCGGTCAAAGTTCAAAACTTCAACAAGGAAAAAAAAAGAGTTCAAATATTTCTTTTAAAAAAAAATGGAGTACAAAAGGAATAAAAAGGAGGAACAAAAACGATTGTATGTTTACATGTAAGTCTGTATGCGTCCCCACCTTGCTCAGCAAATTCAATCGGCATGAAAAGACGAAAGCACACATTCAAAGATGAAGATATACATACAAAATTCCAATTCCAGTCATTCACCAAAGATAACAAAAATAAATACCATCATGCTGAAATACAAAAAAAAATATGCCTTACAGTTACTGCTTTTTTCCTTTTTTTGATTATTTCGTCTCCACAATTTCATCTTCCCTTCTTCAAAAAGCAAAAATTATTATAATAATATCTATATCTTCTGTTAAAAAAAAAAAAAAAAAATCAATTTGTCCTTCCTTCTTTATTGAAACCCTCTTCTTGTCCTTCTACTAAAGGACTCTGGAAGTAATAGAAAGGTCTGCAAGAGGACAGCAAAAAAAAACAACTAGAAAAAAAAGCGAGAAAATGGTTTGCATAAAAAAAACGTCAAAAACTTCTCAGCTCTCGGATCGCTCAAGCATTTTTTTTTTTGGCTCTAATAAGATGCACATAGTAGTAAAGAAGATTTCACATATCGCTAACAGCACATGTTCGCACAACATGAAAGCATTCACTGCAATCATTCCACTGTGATGATAGACAATAAATAAATATGTATATGTATATGTATATATATAAGAAGAAAAAAAGAGCAAAAAAAAAACAGCAAAGGGAAACAAATGCACATATACCTCCATATACATACACACACACACACAACGCATATATCCTCTTTTAATTGTTAATATTCCGTCAAAGTGGAAAGATGAAAGCAAAATGATTAAAATGAAAGAGCAAGTGCGGTAGAGAAGGTGTGTGTGTGTGTGTGTGTGTGTATGTTTGTGTGCTTTGATTTTAAAATGCCTATCCTCTATGGCATTGCGATGCCAAAAAGCTATTCCTTTTTTTTGGTATGGATACAAGTTTTTATCAATTGGCTAGATTTGCAAGTACTTGTAATACCCTGCCTGCAGCTGTCCAACATTGGCGCCTCTCCCTTGGCCGTGCGGCGTGGCTCCAAGACCCAGCGCAGGGATTTCGTGCGGCCCTCGCACCCCGGGGCCCGCTCCAGGCTGCTTTGTGCTCCCTCTTTTCTGTCCTCCAGCCTCTAGAAACTTTATCTCGCGCGACATGGAGCTCTGCTGCTGCTGTTGGTATCCGTGGTTCCCACCAGGTCCGTGCCTCAGCTTGCCCAAGTACACGCTACCCGCTGCGTATACTGGATCCCTCTGATGCTGTTGGTGCTGTTGTGGCGGGTAGACGTAGGGTGACCTACCATACACGCTACGAAGCGCATCATTGTACGGCTTCGGTGCGGGTGCGTTATACGCGGTAGGCGCGAGGTGAAGAGGGGGAGGAGAGGCGCTAGTGGAGTGCGGAAGTGTGCCGGCGTCTCCACTGCTCGTACCGACACTAGCATTCACGGGGTGATTGCCCAAGTTGCTCAATACGGTGCGCTTCTTCTTGCGTGATGTAACCTTCACCGTCGTATGGTGTGGGTTGTCAGGCGCGCGGTTTGCTGTGGTTGAGAGCTCTAAAGCCTTGCCATTCACATTGCCGTTTTGAGGCAACCCACCACTGACTACTGTAGTGGTGGGACCTCCACCAACGCCGCCAGCAGTACCCCGTGTATCCTTCATGTGCACTCGCTGTACATCGCCACTACGGAACGAGGAGAGCACTAGCTGCGTGGCTGTCGCACGTGATAGCTCGCTAGGCTTCTTGCCTAACTGCCCACCACCACCTTGAGTCGTCTCCACTGTGCTTGGCATAGTTGTGGTGGCAAGAGTGTTCTTTGCTGTGCTTGTGGCAGCTGGCTTTAGAGCCGTACTTGTGTCCTCGGGGTCTGTAGCCGCCTTGGGCAAAGGCGTGGTCAAGGGGTTGGTGTCTTCGCAGGGGCTCTGCTTGATCTGCAATGGTGAATTAATTGACTTATCCCCATCCTTGTCCAATGTGCTCTTGTTGGTGTGCTGCCTCCCCTTGCCCGATGTCGCGTAGTTGCTGTCGGGGTTGCTATCGCTAGCGCCACCGCCACCGGTATCACTGCTCTTTGTCTGAGGTGGCTGGCGCAGCCGTGGGGTGAGTTTTGACTGCCGCCGACTGGCGTCATGGCTGCTAGTGTTGCTGATGAGCACCACATCACTCGCACACACAACACTCTCCTCCTGCTCCGTGACCTCTTGTGACGCCAAAGGAGAACGACTTGGCTTGGCAGCACGGCCTCCCTTCTTGCTGGAAATGGCTGTTGTGCGTGCGTTGTCGGTAGGCGACGCGCGACGCTTCTTCAAAGATGCGTTGAGGCTGACCACCTGCCCACTGGTGCTATCCATCGTGTTACTAAAACTGTTGTTCACCTCGCGTCGGTTCAGCATGGTGGCGGTAGAGGTAATGCCTGGCAGCTGCGAGTCCGTGAAGCCATCCTTGGCGTTGGCGTTGAGGTTGCTGCCGGCCACGCCGAGTGCGCTGGTGTTGGCGCCGCCCATGAGATGATGAACGTTGCTAACACTACCCATGCCACTAATTGTATTGTTGCTGCTGCTTGTGCCGCCACCGCCGCCAGTTGTATTGTTGGCATTGCTATTATTGTTGCTGTTATTCCCAAGGTACTGAGTCCATAGCACACCCAGTTGCGGAAACAGCGAGGAGGTGACGGCCTCCGACGGTGACGACGTGGCGTTGTTATAGACGCTTGAAGTAATACCCATGGAGGTGCCTGTTGCGGTGGTCGTAGTGGCGGGCGCTGCGCCAAGCGCGCCGCTCACTGTGTCAGAGAAGCCGTTGCTGTTGTTTCCGCCTGCGAGACTGACGCGCGCGTTCTGCTGTGTGCCAGAGAGAGATGTGATGTGCTCGCTTAGCACGCTCTCTTTACGAAAGGGGCTGATAGAAGGTAGCGGTGGTACACTGTCCTTCACGTTGTCGAAAATGAGAGGGGAGAAATGCTGTGTGACCACATCCGGTGTGTCAATAGTAGTAGCACCGCTTTGAGAACCCTTCTTAGAAGAAGGAACCTCGACACCACTGCCGCTAGTAGCAGTAGTAGTAGTGGTAAAGGCTCCCACAGCAGTAGCAGACAGTTTTGGCGCGTTGCCTGAGGCTTGCTGCGGATGTTGCTTGTTGGACCGCGGCGAAGAGTTCGAGCCGGCATCTCGTGGCGTTGCGTTCAGCGACGGTGTAAGCGTGGTGGCGGACAAGTTGCGCAGCTCCGCCTCGTACTCGTTCCTAAAGTTGTCCTTGGTAAAGTAGGGCAAGTTCATCAGATCTGAGCAGGAGGGGCGTGCGTCCGGGTCCGTGTGTAGGCAAGCAGAAAGAAACTCAAGCCACTCGGGGGGCTGCGTGGAGTACCGCTGTCTCAGTGTCTGAGTAACGGGAGTGTGCGGGAAGGACACGCGGCGGTACAGTGGGTTACGCTCAAATAGCTGTACCATGCGCTGAGGAACTGCACCACACGTTTTGAGAATCAGACTGAGCTGATCCAGATCAGAATCACCAGGGAAGAGAGGCTGACCATCTGTGAGTTCAGCGAGAATGCACCCTACCGCCCACACGTCCACTGCCTTGCCGTAGCTCACCTCACCTACAAGAAGCTCCGGGGGTCGATACCAGCGAGTAGCAACGTAGTCCGTGTACTTCCCCTTCGCTGTCATGTGGCGTGCAAACCCAAAGTCGCACACTTTGAGCACTCCGTCATATGAAACTAATATGTTCTCTGGCTTCACGTCACGGTGAATAATGTTGTGTGCATGGCAGTAGTCCACCCCACGAAGTAACTGATACGTGTACTTGCGCACCTCATGCGCAGGAAGCCCGCGGCTCGTGCACTCCAGGAGCTGCAAAATGGTATTCTCTATGTACTCAAACACCAAGTACAGCTTCCCATCACGCCGAAAAACATCCAGTAGAGCTACTACATTGGTGTGATGCAGCTGCTTGAGCACGCGCACCTCGCGCAGCGATGTCTTGCGGACGTGGTCATCATCCTCCGTCTGTTTGAACTTTTTTATCGCCACCAGTTGTCCAGTTGCGCGGTGCCGAGCCTTGATGACCACTCCATATGTACCCTCGCCAAGCACAGCGAGAGTTTCATAACCTTCCATCGTGCTTCTCTATCCCAACGGTCCAAAACAAAAGTAAAAAAAAAAAGAAATAAAATCAGAGGACCTAAATGGTAGCACGTGGCTTTGCAATAATAATAGTAGTAGTAACAAGCGAGCAAAGACCCGCGGTTTCTTGTTGTTATTGTTTTACTTCTCCTTTGTCTGTTCAAAATATATATATAAGAGAAGCAGCGTCGTGAGATGTAAAACTGCAATTCAGTCGCAGGTATCAGAAAAGCAGGACAAAAAAAAAGGAGCCTCTGTGTATATTAATGGCTCCTTGGTTGCTTTGCGATAGAAAGACTAAAAAGCAGTAGTTTTCAAAAAAAAAAAAAAAATTAAGAGTGAAACCAAAAAGAAAAAGGAAAAGAAAAGCAGCAGCGCCTTCCAACAACACTCAGCGTGTGTGGGTGCGTGGGTATGTGTAAAGAAAATTGGGGTGCGCAGACTTGTGTTGTGCCGCTAGGCAATGGCTATATATGCACACACACACACACTTATATAATGGTATGTACCTATATACACTCCACTTTCTATTAAATGCAGGTTATGTGAAAGCAGAAGAGAAATAAAAGTAAAAACGAGAGAGGAAAGAAGCGAAAGTTAGAAACTGGTATCATTGAAACAGAAAAATAAAAAAAAATTCGGATTTCTACTTCCATTAGACCTGCAAGCTCACAAAAAAAAAAAAGACAAAAGAAGATGCAAGTGACTGGTGATGCTCTAATAGGGATGAGGTTTTACAAAAAGAAAAAAAAAATCAAAAAAAATCACAGCAAAAAATCAGTTGAGTAAAACTTTCGTACTTTTGTTTCCTCTCTTCTACAGACCAGCTCCAGCGGCTCCAGCAGCAGTCATCACCATCCATAGCGCATGCAATGTCTCACGCACCGCCTCAGAGTTCCCCTCTACGCTTTCCACAAAGGGGAAGACGCCATCAAAGCCTGCTTCACTTCCAACGCGCTCAGCACCATATATGTGGCGTGCCTCCTCGAGAATATCGTGTGCTTCGTTCCCCGTGACACCCTGCTGTTGATGATAATGATATTGATGATGAGCAAGAAGTGCAGTCGTCTCCTCAGCCAGCGATAAGGCATAAACGTGAAGCGAGGGACTATCAGAAGAATGAGAGAGTGATACAACTTGTGCAAGAGCCTCACTCCACAGTCGCTGCCGCGCTCGTGGTCCAGACGTCGTCGTTGGTTCATCACTTAAAGAAAAACGGGATGGGCTCTGGATGACACGCCGAGCCAGCCTCTGAGGTACAGATAGCAATGCACTGCAAAGACATTCCACTACATACGCAAGCATTGGGGCATCGCGTACATTCACACAAATCAACGTGCCATCCGCATCCTTTGAAACGCTCAGTCGAAGTGCAGCAGCCAGCCTCCTCAATGTGGAAGCCAGTGCGATGTAGAAGCATCCACCGGCACGCACAAGGCTGCCACTACCATCACCTCCCTCAGCAAAGGCACTAAGCAGCGACCTTGCACATTTACCGAGTAGCGTCTCGTACGTAGCCACATGCCACACAGTAGGTGCCACCAGTAGCATCGTCTTGGGCGGCAATCTCCAAAAAACAACTTCAGTGCTTCCCACGTCTGAACGCACGTCGCTAGTGGTGGCTTGCTCCGCAAGAACCAGCACGCACACCCGCTCCTTGCCTAGCGTGCGGCGCATAGAGCCAACGAAGAGTGCAGGACTCGCACACACTTCACCCACTGTAGCTCGGCCAGAGAATAAAAGATCACGAGACAGCACAACACACTGTGAAGAATCAAGAATAGCATCAGATAGCACCGCAGGCAGGCGCAATGCCTCGCGACACAATACGACTGGGGAGCTGTCCACTACACCGCCTGTGCTATTGCTACTGTTGGTGCTGTGGCGCCTGGGGACGCGGGCAAGAAGGTTGTTAAATGCCTCTAAACGAATCTCGTCCACCATGTACACACGCCATGAGGAAGGTGAAGCAATAGCAACAGTATGTGGCAGCAGCCCACGGGTCGCTAGATAGTGCGCCAGGAGCTGGCAATGCAATCCAACTCCAAAGCGCTTGAGCACGACTGGGGCACGCTCCGGAGTGAGCACGATGCTAATGCCGTGTCTCAGCGCTAACGTATAGAGCCTCACCGCTGCTGTCAACTGAACTATTTCAAGACTGCCTGCATCATAGGTAGACAGAAAAAGAGCCTCGCAGATGTCCATCACCAGTTGATCGTCGGCGCTATGCTGCTCAATAGACTCACTTGCACCGTGTGGGTGGAGTACGTGCCGCGCACCAGCTGACCGCGCCTCAAGAGCCATGAACGACTCCTCAATATCCTCCTCCCCCTCACTGTCATCGCCGCATGCCAGTCTTCTTCTTCGCTCTCGTCTGCGGCGGCTGGCTGCCACCTGCGCCGCCTCGAGGTGACGATCGTTCTGGTAAAAAGAAGCAAATGTCTGCATGTTATAAGTTTCCTCCTCGGGCCCATGCCAGAACCCATCCGGGTCTATGCGCACTAGCAGTACACGTAGTGGCGGGTCATCCATATCACTATTGCTTGTCCGTCTGGAATTTGTGGTAGTAGTGGTTGCAGTTGCTGTAGTGGTCTCCTCCTTCATAGGAAGATAGAAGAGCGGGGTCTCCGTCCCAGTGATTCCGCGGCTCGCACAGGATTCACAGGGAAGCAACAGCACCCGCTCTGAGAGCAACTGCGAAGACGACACAGGCCCCATGAACTGCGGGGTAGTCGTTCGGGAGGCAGAGATGAAAGGAGAGTGACACGTGTTGGTAGTGCGAGCGTGTCGACCAGTAGCACCGAGCAGTACAAGCTGTGGATACTCACACAGCACCCGAAGTCTCGCTACTACAGCTGCCCATGCCTCCTTCACTCCCGAGGACGCATCTGCTGTCTTGGGGGAATCTAGAAAAGAAAACAGATACCCCACCAGGAGTCCCTCCAGAGCTTCCAACGCTACACCTTCCACCTCGGTGGCGAGTACATGATGCACCACCCCTCGCACCACCTTTTTGAACCCGCCAATACCAGAAAGTAAAGAGGGAGAAAGAGAAAGCAAGTCGCCACTGCTGTTGAGCCCCTTCAGCGTCTCCTGAACTGCATACGCAATCAGCTCTACTTCTGCAACAGTAGAGGAAAAAGAAGATGTATCAGTGCACTGCTGCTGCCTTGGCGGCAACACTTTCAGGAAAGCCTGACCGCTTACGAGAGCTTTGAGCACAAGCATAAAGCGCCGCCACTCGGAGGCAAAACGAGTGGTAACTCCAGGCTCACCTCCCCGTTCCACAATTGCATATCTGCGCGTGCACATTGTCAGGCCATTCGAGGCTTCCGCGTCCATCACCTCTCTAAGCAGGGCTGCTAGCATCACCAAGACTCTTCTCCTCCCATCCTTCACACTTAGATGCAAAGTGGGATCAAGCCAGGTGCTGGCAAGAACACACGCCCAGCGTGTTGACACTGGGAGTGAGCCCATCACGGCCCCACGTGTCCACGGAGCGGAAGACGGCATTGCCGCCTCTGCCTGGCCTGCAGCACCGTCCAGCACATCACACAGACATGTGTCGGTGCTTGGTCGATGCAACACATATCCCGCTCCACCGAGTCCATGATGCTGTTGGGGATATGAAAAGGTAAGTGTGTCAGAGGGACCTAGTGGGAGACGTGCCTCAGCTTGTGTGAGCCACTCAAGCAGTGGTTGTAATGGAAGATGACCTAGAGAGTAAGCAGAGTTCATCGTTAGCCGCAGTCACCATCTCAACCCCCTCCCCTTTTCTCAATGTACTTGAAGGATCCTCGTTATGACTGTGTTAAGTCCTCAATTAGCTCAGCCTTTCTCTCTCTTTCTACATATATATATATATTTGCCTCTAAATTCCAACATGAAATTAGTACAATCTGGTACTGCAAATGCAACTTGTCCTATCCCGTCCAGAGTTCTAGCATTTAATGGAAAGAAAAATGGAAAAGATATTTTTTCTAAAGGGAAAAGGCATAGTATCGATACAAAGTAGTCGGTCCTATCCGATCGATTTTTTTTTAAGCACTACAACTCGCATATCCGGTATCCCTATACTACCGTAATCACTTAGGTCATCATAGTACTATTTAGATCTCTGATTTGTCACGTGTGTAATCATAAAAAAAATAAGCGAATAAAAACATCCCTCACTGCCAGCATCCTGAACCGCGTCATCATGGTGCATTCTCTTTTAATCTGTATGCATCCCTATTTTGTTTCCCTGACAACGAGCAATGCTTGTGATCTCCAAAAAGCAAAAAAAAAAATTGGAAAGCACTGAAAGCACAGAAAACAAACTGCCCTTATGAAACATCATTGAAATGTGTTAAAGAGTCACTGTATTATTGAATAATCCACTAATGAAAAGAAAAAGACCATTAGCACAACACAGCACAGATGCGAATAGTAGTCATTACAAAAGGAAACAATACCGCTATTTTTTTCCCCTTCCTTCCTATATTGATCGTTAAACTTAAAGTAAAAATAAATAGAAATAGAAGCTTTCACATACATATATAATCGTGTACCATGCTAGAGCACGTGTGACATACACCTGGGAGAGCTAAAAACACCGAGGCACACACGACACACAATCACTAATAGAGAAAAACATAAACTACTGAAGGAGAAGAAACAAACTCATGAGTTGCTCCGCAAAATGGACTTTTCAAACACTTAAAAAAAATTCAGAAAAGGAAAGAGAGCAGCACAAACAAAGGTTTGGTGAACAAGCGGGGCATATACAGAGCAAAGCAGTAGCTATGACTTCAAGCCAACACGTACTATGGCTGACAAGAGTGCCCACGCCACCTTCCACGATCTTCCCTCTCTCTCCCCTCTCTCTCTCACGAAAAAAAGACACTCTACAAGGGTGCCACTGGAGCATACTGCGCAGGGACAGGTGCTGCAGCTGGCGGAGGGGCCGCAGGATAGTAAGCCTGTCCATACCCTGGCTGTAGCTGCGGGGGAGGAGGCTGGTACTGAGGCTGGGTATATACAGGCTGCCCATTTTGCGGAGGAACCCCATAAGAGTTGATTGCGTACCCTCCTTGACCTGAATTATAGCCACCACCTTGACCCGGGTTACACCCGCCCTGACCCGAATTGTAAGAAGGTCCTTCATTGGAGCAGTTGTTTAAGTTTGCGTTGGGTTTCTGATGAGGACGGTTCGACGCGGGAGTGGAAGACGCAGCAGCGTCTGCAGCCATGCAGCACGCACAGCAAGCACAACAAGCCGCACACAGAGCGCATAAAGCAAGGCAGCCGTACTTCTCTCCGTTTGCGTAGTACAACGTCACAGGCATGTCGCCGCAACCGCTTTCCGAAGATGCAGCTACCTCTCCAATGAGTTGAGTGGGAGTCAGGGGGAGTAAGCCCTCGAGAGTCCCGAGACGTTCAAAAGTCTCGTTGTGCGGCGCAAAGGGTAATACTATAGATGTGGCGTGACCAAGAGACTCACCGGTCACAAAGAGAGAGGGAGGAGAGCGAGTGTCCTTCTCGCTGATGTTGAACCAATGAAGTAGAGAGCCCCCGTGGCTAGCGCGTAGCTCATTACGCAGCAGCAGCGCTACCTCGCTCACAGACGTACTGTACGGCACCCCCAGTGTGATGGCCGCATCACTCGCCTTGGGGGCTTCACCCAGCTCGTACTCGGTGGCGCAATGGAAAGACAGCTGGACCATGCGCATGTCGCTGGGCATGTACTGGGCCTCGCCCATCTCGCGATGGTTCCCATGAATCATAACTTTACTCGAGTTGCTTCCAAAAAAAAAAGGTGCGATTTTGTGTATTTCTCGAATATGGCTCCCTACTGAAGAAGATATATCAGAGACGCTGTTGTTCACTGCACGTGTATGCGTATACTGCACATAAAGTGCTAAGGGTATCTTATTAAGCAAGAGTTCGGAGAAAAAAAAAAATGAAGCGCTTTTTTGCAACACCTTCAGTTTTTTTTTTCTTTTTGCTGTTTCTCTCTTCTACATATTTTACCAACGTTTTCAAAAGGGTAAAATTTTTTTAAAAAAAGGAAGGAAGAGAATAGACATAGGTGTAAGACAAAATAGTAAAGATGTTACGTCAAAATCAAAAACGAGCATTCCTCTTCCCTGCCTTTTTAGATAATGTGCCATAGCTGTATATATAGCATTAGGAACACACATTTTCTCTTTTTTATTTTTTTAAATCATTGTTTTACGTTTGCAAAGCAGCAGAAAAATGTTTTTTTTTTTTTTAGCCACAACCCCTCTCACCAAAAAAAATACACATTAAAAAAAAAACTGTTCACAAAATTACAAATACAGCATGATGAAAATAGATGTTCTTTAACAAACAAAAGCACACAGAAAAAAAAACTGGAACAACAACAATACATGGAGCTTACAAAAAAAAAAAAAAACAGCTCCTAGCTACTTGAGAGAGACCCAACAGTCTTCCTGTGTGCTAAAAGGATGTGCATCAACATCCAAGTTAAAATCGCACTTTCACAAGATCACATGCTCCACAGAAGAAGAAGAAGAAAAATTACCAATGCATATATCGCAGTTGCGTCCAGCATTCACAAACACACAAAAGCATACAGGATGACGTCATTCTACATATTGTAAACATGTATATATATATAACAAAAAAAATTCTACAATTCACTTTTTACAGTGGGGCTACTGGAGTGTATTGTGCCGGCATAGGTGCTGCAACCGGCGGCGGAGGAGGCGGATTGGTGTAATACGGGGTGGTAGGTGAAGCCCCGCGAGCATTACCGTTATAGCCCTGGATTGCCATTAGTGGTCAGCGGGTTATTGTAGTAAATCTGGCTATCGCTGTTATTGGCGTTGGTAATCTGGTTGTTACTATACTTCCCATTGTTGTAGTTGCCCCCTCCTCCATAGCCATAATGGTTGCTGTTCCTGTTGTTGTTGTTCTGCTGCTGAATGTTATTATTGGGTCGAAGCCTTCGTCGACTTGAATTTGCGCTTACATCGGCGCCACTACCGCAGCAGCAACACATTGCAGCACAGCACGCTACGAAGCATGCGCACAACGCGCACGGGAAGCATCCAAAAGTGCGCTCCTGATCGTAGTACAACGTCAGCGGGGCCGCTTCGGTTGCCACCGCGAGCTTCTCAACCACATCGTCCAGTATCAGCGCGGAGTCAAGAGGGATCAGACCACACGACTCCTCCTCAACGCCGTCACCAACGCGCTGCTCCTGCACATCAGCGCAGCACAATTCGCGCGCAACGTACATGTGCACAGCGCCGTTGTTGGTGTTCTTGCTATACAACGTCAGCGGGGTCGCCTGCAGCTTTTCTACAAGCATTAAGCCGACGTCGCGCAGGCATATGTCGTGTGCGGCATCTACGCACACCGCGTCAGAGACCTTGGGAGCGACGGATGGATCGTACTTCTTGGCGGGATGGAGCTGGACATGAATGATGCAGACCTGCGGAAGCACAAACTGCGTTCTGCCCATCTCCTGAGTGGTATTCATGGACATCATGAGTGAATCTTCAAACAAGTTTATTTGCTGATGAATAACAAGCAAAGCTTCTGATCGCTATAAACTGAGAACTGAAATGAATCTACACTGGTAAATGAAAAGCAATTTCGTCTTTGGTGCCGAGTAGCGGCGACAAAAAATAGTTCTCTTGAGGGTGTAAAGATATATATATATATATAAACGAGTAGTGAAGATGTAAGAATGACGTTTTTGTGCCCCATAATGTGCGCTAAAGTAGAAAAAAAATATATAGAAACGTGAAATATATAGCGGGGGCAATTTATAGCCGCTGCGTAAAGCAAAAGGGAGTAGCCAAATGGACGGTGTCTCCTTTGCTCTCTCTCTCTCTCTCATGTCCTTTTATCGTTATCATTCGCCTTCTAAGCTTTCCTATAATTTGTGATTGATTGCTTTGTTGTTGTTGTAATTTTTTTTTCTTGTGACAGTGAGTTTGGTGTAAATGCAAGAAGAGAGCTGTCTGAAGAGGTAAGGAATACATATATATGGTGTCCTCTGACTGTAGTTGGAGTTTTTTCTTTTTTAAAAAAAGTACACTATGAGAGTGCCAACATTTTAGCTGGTCCATCTCCTACAGTCTGAAACATACATACACACACATTGCTCACTATACCTCTTCTTATATTTACAAAAAAAGAAACATCAACTTTCACGAAAGTAATATAGCAGCAGCTGCTTGTATTGTCTCTATTTTTCCCCCATTTGCTACTCTACATCGTAGAAAATGAATATCAAGCCCCTTCAATAAAGCGATGTACAGTGGCTCGTCAAGAAAGTGTGCGCAAAGACTCGCTCATCCTTTTCATCGCACCAGCTATGTTACATCACACTTCTTTCATTTAAAACGTGTGTATGTGCGTTTTGTCTTGCTTTGTATTTCCATATTGTATGCATAATGTAAAAAGAAGAAAGGAAAATAAATAAATAAAAAATGAGTCACACGTGAAATTATGAGCTAACACACACAAAAAAAAAAAATATTTATATGTGCCCTAACACTCAAACACACACACGTGTGAAAACAAGCAGGTAATATGTAAAAATACAAAAATGACGCTAAGGTTTAAAAAAAAAAAAAAAAACATAGTAAAATAAAAAAATGATATTTGCCGCCTTAGGATTTCATAGAATCAGACGGCTCCCTACATCAGTGTACCGCTGTTCTTCTTCTATATTATTTTTTTTCTCTCCTTCCTTTCGATTACTATGTGCGTGCTTTAACAAGGCAAGTGGAACTCGCCATTGGGGCTGAGGTGCGGCTCCCCAACAGCGATGGGCTCGCTCTAGTACTGGGCCTGTCCATAATGGAGTGTGGCAGTGGGCTCTGGCGCTGATTGAACAGCGATCAGCGGAATACCATACACCTCGCCACGCCGTCGTGCATTGGTCATTTCCTCCGTGGGGTACTCAGCTAATGAGAATTGTCGCGGTGCGGCGGCGGCGCCACGTGCGTAGTAGGACTGGGTGTCTGCATACCCCTCTTCTGTCATGTTTCCCTGGACCCCATTAGTATTTGGCAGGTAGGCGTTGCTGAGGTACTGGTGGCTGTCAGCAGCGTTGGCGTCGGCTTCGGCTTGGACAGCAGCAGCAGCAGCAGCCTTCATTTGCTATTTGGCCCTTCGGCACGTTGAATACAGAGCGAATCCGGCAAAGATAAGAGTGCACAAGGTGAGGATGTCTAGAAGAATAAATCCGTACTTCTTTTCAAGACAAAAATAGATGTCCATAGTTGGTACGCCCGTGCCGTGCCTTAAAGCAACCGAATTCATAGCCGCGCAGCAATCGCCAACTAGCATGCTTTCTGGCATTGGCACAAGACCTTGGAGAGGCTCTGTCGCCTTGTCAAAGGGCTCGTTGATGCCAGCTGTGAGCTGCATCATAGCACTAGGCAGCTCTCCCTGAAAGCACTCGGCAGCCACAAAAATGTGCACTGTAGCGCTGACACCAGCTTCTTCAGGATAAGAGAGCGTCTTCACAAGCTTCGCATTAACCTCAGCAACAGTCCACGTGTAGGGCACCTGCTCTGCAAAAGTCGCAGTGCTGGGGTTAGAAGCAATGCCTCGTTGGTACATGGCGCAATCGAAGAACCGAATGCGTACCATGCGCATGTCGCTGGGCATGTACAGAGCCTCACCCATCTCTCAGGTGCTAGAGAGCATCATATATTGAGTGTAGTGGCGTCTGCGTTTTTTTTCCCCTTTATTCTTCACTTCAATTGTAAACACAAAACAAAAAAAAATGAGAGGAAAAGGGCACCTAAAGTAACTTTTTCCTTTAGGTATTTTTTTTAAAAGAAAATTTTGTCTGTGAATGTGAGATTAGGCAAAAGAAATAATTGTATTTCACTTTTGAAACTGTGCAACTATCTTCCGTCTTTTGTTGTTGTTCTTGTATTTCAGCGGCTTGGTAATGAGCTCACTCTCCCTCTCTCTCTCTCTCTCTATATATATATATATATATATATATATATATATATATATCCTTTTTCGATTGAGTATCGCAAAAACAAGCTTCCTACTTACCTATAACAAGTACGAGTGAAGACAACAAGGGAGAGAAGGGGAAACAGAAAAAAAAGATGAATGTTGTAGAGATAAAACGAAAACAAAAAGGAAAGAGAGAAAAAAAAAATGCGCCTCATCCACACGCTTCTCGCACAGCACCGATACACTGTTCAAGACAAAGGATAAAGAAAAAGCATCTCCATCTTGTTATTGTGTGGACAACATACAAGCGCAAGTACCGCGTTAGGAGCTAGAAACCAGCTTCCTGCTAGCGTAACCACCAACGACGGGAGGATCTTTACAGTTTTTATCTGCTTACTTTTTTTTTTCTATTAGATACGTTTCACATGCGCATGCACGGAAGGTTCAGCAAAGAAGATAGAGTTCTAAGAAAGATTTTTTAAAAAAAGGTTAATAACACCGTTGACACAAAGAAGAAAAAGAGAAATATATGTATAGATAAATAGATATATACTCATTGCTTTGTTCAACATCACTCGTAAGAAATATAAAAAAAGATCACGTAAAGAAGAAAGCAAGGAGGAAAATCCGAACACCAATATATATAATATCATAAAGCAGCCGTGAGGACTAAATAGATTCACTACTGTTTATCGCATCAATATGTTAGACAGTAAACACGTAACACGCTATGCTCCTCCAACCCCACTCATCTCCTTAACGCAATTTTCCCTTTGCAATAGAAGCAGATAACAACCACAATACAACAATTAAAATAATAAACATGCCCCTCAGGGTATAAAAAAAAGAGAGAGAAAGAAAAGGTCAAAAAAAAAAAACGACAACACATGGCTGCTTCACAAGCACAATCCGTATCACCCAGAAGCTCTCTTTCGATGCGCACAGAAAGTACAACTGCTGCTATGTGTTCTTTAAAAAAAAATAGAAAAAACATTCACTTTCCTTTCTTTTGTTCTGTTTCCGCTCAATTATTGCTAGCCGGCACTCCAATGCTGTACTTTGACTTTCTTTCCCACTGTGCCATCATCCAGTTCTACACAGACATACACACAGAGAGAGGGGGGAAGAGAAGAGTAACGCACGCACATGGTATAACACTACAATCACAACCGGGAGGTCAAGCCTATTTACACGTGATACAACCCTCCACTACAAATACGTCGGCTGGCCATATTGCGGCTGCGGGTACCCAGGCTGAGGCTGAGGCTGGCCATACACTGGCTGTCCATAAACAGGTTGGCCATAGCCAGGCTGGCCATAGCCCGGTTGATCATATCCAGGCTGACCATACCCCGGCTGTGCGTTCGGGGGTTGGCCATACCCCGGTTGTGCGTTCGGGGGTTGGCCATACCCAATTTGTGCGTTCGGGGGCTGGCCGTAGCCGTTGTTAGGGTAGCCACCTTGGGGAGGTTGGCCGTTCTGATAATTGTACTGGGGGTTCTGATTCTGGTTGTAGTACCCTTGATTGTTATTGTTGTTATAGTTATTGTTGTTGTTGCTGTTGTTGTTGTTGTTGTTATTGTTGTTGTTCTTGTTCGGCTTGTTGTTATTTGCGTTCGCGTTTGCCACGGAGGAAGCCGCACAACACGCCGCAATGCACGCGCAGAGTGCACAACACGCCAGACACAATAACGCTCCATCATCACCGTACTGCGCATCCCGATGGTAAAACAGCGCCAAGGCACCATCCTCGCCGTCGCCCCGCTGACCCCCGTGCTGCTCACGCGTGGCAGCCACAACAGTGCACAAGTTGCCTACCGACACGCTGCCGTCCAGCGGAATGAGGCCCTCCCTCGTCCTCACAGCCTCCGCGTCATCCCCCTCAGTCACAACAAGTAGCGGGTTCGCAGTCAAACGCGCCGCCCGAAGCGTCTCCGCGCACAGAGACTCGTTCGCAACAAATAAACTGATGGGCACGTTGTCGTTGCTGTCGTTGCTGCGGCCCAGGCCCGTCACGCGGCTTATCAGCGAACGGCCCTGCCGGCTCCGCAGCTCTTCAGAAAGAAGGTGAGTGACGTCTCGAACGCACGTGCCGTACGGCACCTGCAGCGTGGCCACCGCATCACCAGCCTTGGGCACTGCGCGAGGCTCGTACACGCTGCTAGAAAAAAACTTGACACACACCATGCGCATGTCGCTGGGCATGTACTGGGCCTCGCCCATCTCACGAGTGTCGGGTAAAAGCATTTAAAATTCGTATATTCAAGAACTGTACCAAAAATAATAATAATAATAATAAGTTGCAAATATACACAATACTTCAAGAGATCAATGTTTATAAAAGAGAGACACACAAAAAAAAAGGGGGAAGAAGGAAAGGATTGATATAAGGAGAAGCAAGATATGAATTAAGAATCCGCACAAACATAAAGAGAAACATCACTTGCTCAGTGCAGAGTGCTGCAGCACGTCACCCGCTCTACTCTTTCCCACTTTTCTTCCTTGCCCTTTCTTCCTTCTCACAAAAAAAGAACGAAAGAAGAAGAAGAAACAAAACTGCATCAGCGTCGAAACATTTGAAGTATTTAACTGGCCATATATTCTATTGTTGGATAATGCAGTTCATTTGAACTGCGACGTAGCCCTCTACAATTGCAGCGGCACTGCCACAAAAAAAAAGAAAAGATAAATAAAAGTATTATTTTATTTATTTTTATAAAAAGAAGGCAAATGCAACATACAAGAGTAGTGGACATCAGTAGTATAGCAACGACAGAAAAAAAAAAGCATTACTTAAGCATGTATGTGAATAAATTGACCTTATATATATATATATATATATATATATATATATAAGGAGGAGTATCTGGCGATGATGCCATCTCAAAACAAAACAAAAAAAAGCAAGAATATCACTCTCTTTATCAACACTTTTTAAATACATCGGGGGGGGGGTATGTGTGTGTGTGAACGCATAAGCATATATGTGTGCTTCAAGTCTTTGAGGACACCTTTTCTTCGCCCGGCACACAGAAGCACCCTTCTCATCATTGTTTCTTGTTTGCTCGTTTTGTAATTTACAAGGGGACAGGAAGAGGAGTCTCACCCAGCGGCTTGGGAAGAGAGCCGGGGGCATCTGAAGCTGGCGTTGGAGCTGTATCAGAGGCAGGTCCTGTAGGCACTGGCGCTACAGGAGGCACGTAGTACTGCGGCACTGGGTACCCAGGCACGGCCCCGCTAGCAGGAACACCAGGTGGCTGCTGTGGTGGTGGATAGTACACACCACCACCACCGTCATTACCAGGAAGTCCTTGGTAGGGGTTACCGTAGTACACCCCGCCGTTCGCTCCGTATGGATATCCAGCAGCACCATCGTATGGTTGGCTATTGTAGATGGGCTGCTGCGGAATCCCGTTGACTGGAGCGTCACTCTGGACCGCCGCTGCCTGTGCCTTCATCTTCGCCTTCTCTGCCTTTCGCTGCTCCGACTTCTCCATGCAGTCGCTGCAGGCTCTAATCACTGCGGGGAGAGCCACCATGCACACTGTCACCACGCACAACACTAAAAGGGCAATAAGGTTGCCTTTGTTATTGCCGTGCGTACTCTCCCATCCGTAGTACAGAGCAACGGCGCTGTCGGTGTCGGGGGCGACAGTCTCACACAAGTCGCCAATCGCCACTTCAGTAGGAAGAGGTATGAGGCCCTCCAGCAGCGTCTCACGCCCCTCCACGGGTTCACGAGAATCCTCCTGAGGCATCACCAACGGACTCACAGCGCTGGCAACCTCACGACGGAGCGACTCCGCGGCAACAAAGAGATGTAAAGGGGAGCCACTAATGTCCTGTCCTTTCGCATCACTGAACCAATGAAGTAGAGAGTCCCCGTGGCTAGCGCGTAGCTCATTACGCAGCAACAGCGCTACCTCGCTCACAGACGTACTGTACGGCACTCCCAGTGTGATGGCCGCATCACTCGCCTTGGGGACTTCACCCAGCTCGTACTCGGTGGCGCAATGGAAAGACAGCTGGACCATGCGCATGTCGCTGGGCATGTACTGGGCTTCGCCCATCTCGCGATGGTTCCCATGAATCATAACTTTACTCGAGTTGCTTCCAAAAAAAAGTGCGATTTTAAATGGAAGGAAGTAGAGCCTTTTGTAACTGTACGTAAAAAAAAAAGCAAGTAGTTGTTTTTTGGATTTCCTTTACTATAAAGAACAAAGTATTTAAGGAAGAGGGAAGTAAAGAAGAAAAAGAAAAAAAAGAGATGATGCCCAGCATTTCAAACTTCGCACGTGCTCGTAAGACGCCTAGCAGCGTGATGCTGCATAAAAAATGCTGACTGACGACAACATAATGAATATCAAATATGTGACTGATGCATGTGGCAGCTATTCTTCACAGCTACACATCATCACAACTGTTGTTTCTTTGTTCTCGAATATATATTTTTCTCTACAATAGAAATAGAAGAAACACAAGTAGTGGGCGAAAAAAAAATAGGCAATGGGGGAGGGATCAAGAAGTGGAACTGCAGGGAGCTTCCTTCATAGGTGGAAAAAATAGCAATGTTTTCTCACTCAAATGAGGTACACACACATTTTTTTTTCCTCTCTCTCTCATTCTCAAATAGCTATGCCCCTCTTGTGCATGCAGTACAGAGAAAGAGAAAAAAAAATGTATATAGAAGTCTCTCTCCCTCTCCTTCAGCTTTCCTTTGTTTGATCTTGCCTTCCCCCACACAGTCGGCATCTATTGTTACATACTTTCTGAGACGCATACTCCCCCCCCCCCTCCTTTCAGGCGGGACCGTAAACCCATCCAACGATATAACGCCTTGTTCACACTCCACTTCATCGCGTTCACCGCGCCACGCATATACACACGCGTCACTTCCCCCTCTCTTTCTTACCTTCACAGGCTAAGCACACACACACATGTATACATCCCCTCCCCCTCCTCCTCTTTAAAACACGCGCGGCATATTGCTTGGCTGCTCGTCTCCCAAGAGGGAAAAGTGAGCGTGTATATATGTAAGAAGAAGTACTCAAAGAAAAGAAAAGGAAAGTAAGATGAAGAGCAAGAGAGAGAGTGCCTTTACTTGTCCTTCCCACGTGCCTTGCTGCTCTTTCTATACTGATCGAGCTCCTCATCCTTCTGCTTGCGTAGAGCATCAATGCTTGCCTCACCATATCCACCTTCGCTGGTGTCGTACAGCTTCTTAATGAAAGGGTCATTCAGCAGTCGACCGCCCTCCTGCAACTTCTTGGGGGGAAACACCTCATCAAACGGCAACTTCCAGCGATCCAGCTCCGAGTCGCCTGTGCTACCGTGACTAGTTGAGTAATTAGTCATATTAGGATCTCCAATCTCAGCAAAGGTGTCCTTGTCGCACGTGAGCAGCACTCCACCCCGCTCGTGATCAAATTGAATGTTCTTGGGATCAAACGGGGCTTGGAATAGAATGTGGCTCATCAAGGCCCGCCACTTGTTGCTCTCCTGCTCACATGTAAAGGCAAGATGAGCACCATAGAGGTGAGCGAGAAAGCGCATAGAGAGCGCCAGAGCCTTCATCTGTTGTGTATCCCCTGCGAATTTATCTAACTTGTTGACCACCAACACCGTCGGCACACCAGACAGTCGCATCCGCTTTAAGTCTGGGTGGTTCTCTCCGACTGCCTTCTTCACACGCATAAGCATCTTATCCGGCGTGGATGATCCCTTTGCTCGCATCCGCTGCGCAATCTCGCCCACACGTCGGTCAATGCGCTTGAGCCAGTACGTAGCGGTCTCCCACGCGGTCTGCAAGCCCGTGTCAGAGGCATCCACCACCACAGCAGCAACGATGGCGTGAATGTTCTCGGGGGTTATCACGACTTCAGAGAGCTGCGCCAGTTCGGTGCCTTGCGCGAGCTCCCAGAAGTGCGCCACTTGTGACACGTTTCGGTCGGAACGGCGAGCGAAGGAGTAGTCAAGTGCGGTGGTGGGCTTCACCTTTTTGTTACCGCCACCACCACCGCCGCCGCTGCTGCTGCTGCCGTTGTTAAATGATGAGTAGATGCGGTTCAACAGAGTCGTCTTGCCGCTCCCCGAGCTGCCAACCACCAGTAGATTGATCTCAGATATTTCAACGTTGCTGTCCTTCACGTTAGAAGTAATGTTCTGCCAAAGATCCTTGGTAGGATCAATGGATACCTTTGGACCCGCATTCATCACATCCCCAAGGTCATGATCAGCTCCCGCCGACACCGGGGACGCGTACGGAGACTCGCCTGTGTTAACAGAATGCTCCGCCGCCGCTGCTTCGTCAGTCTCCTTCTTTGCGCGACTGACATCCTTCGAGCGGTCCTCGGAAGATCCCTGTGCTGCGCTCATTATACGCTGTTGGTGGCTGTGTGCTTTCTCTCTCTTTTCCTTTTTTCCTCAGTTGCTGTTTTGTTTAAAGACAAAGAGTAGTGGAAAAAAAAAATCTTTTTTTGTAAAAATGAATCGGATGTTTGCGTGTCAATTTTCTGGCCTTATTCTTCAATTTTTACTTTTCGTGTGTTCAATCACAGCAATTGACAAAGTGGAAAAAGCGCTATATGCTGACTCACTACGCTATATCGAAATACGGCACACAAAAAAAAAAACCGCAGCTCCAGTGAGAAAGGTTAGTGGGACACAAACCACACTGCAATACTGAAAGACCAGTAAAGGGAATATACTTAAAAAAAAAAAAAGTGAGTGAAGAAAAAAAAAAGATAATATAATTTAGTAAAAAGAGCAAGGTGATGTGATTTAGCAGTGTAACAAAAAAAAAAAATGAAGAAAGCAAGAAAAGAACGGCAAGTTATAACCGTATCCTCTGCAGTTCTAACATCAAAGCACACCTGATATGACATCATGCATCAAGGAAACATAAGTATCGTTCTCCATGATATAATTATGTTGTCGTGTTTTCTTGTTGTTTTGTTTATATTCATGTTGAAAAGTGGAAAAAAAGAAAAGAAATCTTATTGAATGAATGATCAATTAAAAAATAAAAAGAGGGAAAAAGGTAGTTGGTCGCAAGCTGAAATCATGATATACAGAGCTTCATGCAGAAAAAAAGATATATATTTTTTAAAAAAGGTTGAAAAAAAAAAAAGAAGAAATAGATAAGAAAAAAAACGTGGTATGACGGACATGTACTCTGTGTGCACCAATGCTGAGATAGACCAACAAAAAAAAAAAAAAAGATATATGTATATATGTAATACAATACATATATAAGCTGTCCACTGAATAGAGCAAAGAAAGAGCTAGCTGCAGTCAACGAGAGTTAAATTTTCATGTCTAAAGAGAAAATAAAGAGAGAAATTAGCCCGCCGCCCCCCCCCCCCTCCATTTGAATGCCTCTCTTGGTTATGCTCTAGCTGTAGCTGTAAGGAGTAAAAGAAAAAAAAAAAATACAAAAAAAAGGATATAAAAAAATGCCATATATGCTGTTTAGAAAATTGCCTTTGTCTGTCCACGTCTGTGTTTTGCTACTGTCGTCACCGTCACTTTCATTTCTTCTGTTTGCTTCAGTTCCTACTCTTCTCTGTCACAAACCCTCGTTTCCCTCCCCCTTGCACGTAACATGCGGGGGGATGGTTGAAGTACACATATTGCAATCTAATCACAAGGTGCAACCGCTAAAACGTCTTGGAAAGTCAACATACATATGAGTAATGCTTGGTAAACAGAGAAGGAAGCAACGAAAGACGGCGTTGAAGAAAAAAAAAACACTGAACAGAAAGGGTTAATATCTTAAGCAGCATGCCAAGCTTGCAGTGATACATACTTTTATATATGCATATACTGTAGAATAAATCAATTGGTAGGCCGACATGAAAATCCAGTGAAAAAAAAAAGAAGAAAAGGGAAGAGGTATATAGGGGGGAAAAGTGGTCTTCCTAGTATCAATGCATAAGCAAGAATAAGGCCGCCCACCGTTTAAAAATAAATAAAAATAAAAATAAAAAATATATAAAAATAAAACAGTCACTGTGCCCTTTGTTTGAGCAGCAGTGCAAATGACAGGTTCATATTTTTTCTCTTTTTATCGTGTTTATTTCAGTAAATTTCTTCCTTTTTCTTGTATTTTCTTTTTTTCTTTCGTGATCTTTACAAAATCCTATCACTTGCCTCCTGCAGCGGCACACCTTGCACAAGTCTCGACTATCCTAAGCGTGAGTACCTCTTCACTTTCACACATATACACGTATAAGATGCTCTTACATGAGCCTCTTTCCTTTTACTTTTTTTTTTCTTTATTCATCTCTTTTTCTTTCTTTCTTTGTCCAGCTGTAGAAATAAGAGTCTCCTTGTCCTTCTCTTTATATATATATTTATATTATTTTTTTTTGAAACCTTACGTTTGCAAAATAAAAAAAAATAGAGAGAGAGAAAAAGGAAAAAAGGGGAGCCAAATATGATGGAAAGATTTGCAGTAAACCATATAGATAAGGGCACAGAACGCAAAGCAATTCATACCGTTGAATCGAGTACAAAGCTCCTCCAAAGAAAAAAAAGAAAAATAACAAAAAAAAAAGGGGGAAAATGCGTTTGAGAAGAGAGAGGTACACTCTCTCAATTAACAAGTTCCAGTCTAAGAAGAGCATAACGTACACACACACTCTCTCTCGTGTAAATAATCAATGAACTCGTAAAGGAGCACTACAGTAAGCGTATATATATACACTGCATTTTCACTTCTATACAAACAATTCAATTGTAATATATATAATACTTTCATGTGATAACAGGTGTTCTCAGTGGAAAAAAAGATTTCAAGTGGGAGTTCATTCGCTTCCTCCTTCTCTTTCATATTCCTTTTCTCTTCTCTTCCTCCGTCCGTTGCTACCGTACAGATTGTCTCCATTAGTTGTATTGAGATGCCCAGTTATATTTAAAAAAAAAAAGGCGCCTACTTGCTGTAATCTTGTTTTTCCCCACTTCTTTCCGGCCACATAATGAGCTCCGACTCTCGCTCTCTTGCGCACGCGTGTTTGCTTCGTAGCACCGCACTTGAAGTAGATAAGACGTTCCACTAAAATACGGCGTCTCAGCACGAACAAACTCACACACGCACAACCTGTAAATCTCCCATTTACGCGTAGTCGCAAGAAGCCATAGAGAAGGAAAGAAAAAAAAAAAGCACAAGTGTTCATTGGCATACGCATCTCTCATTCTGCATTTACTGCTATCCTGCAAGTGGCGTGGACTCAAAAAAAATTGAGGAAGCAAGCAGTAAAAACGAGACAAAACACATATCAAAAAAAAAGCTCATGGTGATACCCTGTGGTAACTGCAAGTAGCATAAGGGCCAACTGTTCGCCAGACTCTTTTTTTAACGTATGTATTGTCCGTATAAGTCATCTACAACGGCTACATATAGATATACACTTCCTCTTCCCCGAAAACACTGAAAAAAGAAAATCTTATCAAGAAAAAAAGCTAAACCAAGAAAAAGAAAAATGAAAGGGAAGAAGCCGCATTACTTGCTCACAAACTATTCTAAGCATTCCTTTGCGAGCAAACGCACAAGCACACACACACACACACAAGACGCACATAAAGAGAGAGAGAAAGAGAGACGTGCACGTAGGTGTGTGCTCTCAGCAGCAAACAGGGTGGAGGACACAAAGTGTTCAACCTGTAAGCTCCCTTCATCTATTCATATGATCACACACACACACACATACATACACACACATACATACACATCCTCCACGTACGTCGTTGACATATAAAAAAAAAACCATAGTCAAGACGTACGCATAAAGTAAAAATAATAAAGCAAATATATATATATAAAGAAGAAACAATATGTTGTTTTTTTGTTTTGCTTTGTAAAAAAAAAAAAAATCAAAAGCTGGTTTGCAAATAAAACAAAAAGAAAAAAAGTCGTAGTTACCAAAGGGTAGTCTACCAAACAAAAAAAAAAAGGAGCAAAAAAAAAATTTAAACAAATTAAAAAAAAAAATATTAAACAATTAATACTCAAAATGTGCATCTTATATGGTGTGCGTGTCCGTAAAATCATAAGATAGTGGATTGCATATGGGGAGAGAAAAAGGGGAAAAAAAAAAAGAAAAAAGCGTTTTTCTTCCCAGTTAAACTTCCTGTCCGTGTGTCCGTGTGTGTCTGTGTGTGTGTGTGTGTGCTCTTCTGTCTGTCTCAACTTTTAGAAAAAAAAAAAAAAAGTACTCAAAGTCACTTTCGTGCAAAAGCTGTGTCTTCATCGTATATATATATAGAGAGAGGAGGAGGAGGGAGAAGGAGGGGAAAGAGAGAGAGAGATGTCACGCATTAAAATACCTTTTAGCAATTTGTGAGCTGTACGAGTTTGTTGTTTTGTTGTTGCTCGTCTTGCTCACATCTTTTTTTTTTTTGCTTTGTATAATTCTTTTTACTTATGGTACTTTCCTTCTCTCTCTCTCTCTCTCTCTCTATCCTTTTCTCATCCTGTGCATCTTTTAATGCTGGCGCAATGCAACGAAAAGGAAAAAAAAATTGTGTTTAAAAAGTTGTGGCAGAAGCGGTGTCGCACAAACATGTAAAAGAAAAGAGCGTCAGCACAAAGTTTTCAAAAAGCGGGAAAAAAGAATGCTCGTGTGTTCAAGATTCATTTTTCGATGAAAAAGGGTGTCCNCAACAGTTATTTAAAAAGGGGGGGATTATGGCTACATAAATAATAAAGAATGACGTAGAGAAGAAAAAAAAGGAGAGGAGTGCTGCTTTGAGAACCTTGTGACTCGGCATTACCTCCATAAGACCCTCCTCCTCCTCGCTCCCCCTTCCTCAAGCTAAACTTTCCTTCTCTGCTCGAGTATGCCTGTCATTGATAGTTTTCTTTTTCATCACTATTAATGCTTCCCATATATATGTTTCCTTCTTCATAGTTGTATTTGTTTTTCGTTGTTTTTTGTGCTGTGTATTTTTTTTAAGCTTCCCAAGGAGGTAATAGTCACGAATTTCACCACTGTGAACCACTTCGTACTCACAGCAGCGTATGAGAACACACAAGCACACCCGCGCGAACGTAAAAAAAGAAGAAGAAGAAGAAGAGATAACTGTAACGTAGGAAGTAAAAGCAGTTATTATTTGGAGCCCAGAAGACGATTTTTAAAAAAAATGTAAGGCCACACATAAATCACTACAAAGAAAGAAAAAGAAAAAAAAAAGACATACTGATCATTAGCACATGAACGCAAAGAAGGTAGTAGTACTGATAAAAAAAAAAAAAAAAGATGTCATTAAAAAGTCGCAAAGAAAATAAATATTTCTAGCAATCTTCACGTAGCCACCTTTTCCCTTCCTTCACTCTTACTACAAAATGCTCTTGGCTGCAATCAGATTTAAAGGGTGCTTTTTTTCTCGTTTCTCCTCGTAAAAAATGCCTTGCTGTTGTTGGCTTTCGTTTGTTTGTATTTTCTGTATTTTTTTTTGTTAGTTCGTTTGTTTGTATATTGTTTTCTCCCTGATATTTTCCTTTCATTAAATGCTTTCTCATTTGATATTGTGTAGCAGCTCTTGTTGACTAATCCTGTTCGTCTTCATCTTTCAAAAAAAAAAGTTCCGCACACAAACTCTCCCAATATATCTTCTTAAAGCAACCGTGAGAAAAGCAATCAAAGGCAAAAAATATATATATCATTTTTATGGCCCAACACACAAAGTAGCATGTGCCTATATAGTTTTCGTGTTTGTTTGTTTGTATGTTGTTGATGTTGTTGATGTTTTTTTTTTTTTTGCGTGTGTCTCGGCACAGATGCGTAGCACAGCGATGGTCTTACAGCAGAAAAGAGAAAAAAAAAAAGTACAGACTGATAGAGCAATGATCTAGCACACGTGAAGCGCGCATCCATCCATCCATCTTGGGCTTATTCCTCCAAGGCTATCTATTCCTTACGCAGTATCGTGAAAGGATTGCATCCACTCTCTTCTCTCCCTCGCGTTTTACTGAGGGAAAAGTTTTAGTACGTCAGTAGGGCCTGTGTATATAAGTACGGACTACTCACTACTTTTTTTTCCTCAAGTTGATTTCTTTCATTGAAAAGGGAAGGTTTTTCCTTTTAAAATAAAAAAAAAAAGAGAAGAGAAGAGAAGAGAGGAGGCAATCTTTTTGTTTTTGCCTCTTCCTTGTTACTGCGAAGTGATAGGATCAAAGAAAGTGATGCACAAGAATGCAGATTCATCATCGCGGTCGCACTCGTTGATAAAGAGCGGCGGGAGAACGAAGGTGCCCGTAAAGCTGGAGCTATGTCCGCAAGAGCTCATAGGCGATAGAGAAGTGTGCGCACTGCTACGCGACGACGTGGACAGTGGGCCCAAGGAGCAGGTATCCTCTGAGACAGAACCGTTTGCACTCGACGAGTTGCTCGTGTTGCACGGAAACGACGGCGCGCTCCAGCTCCACAGCATAAGTTCATCCTCGACCTCCTCCGTCAGCGTACACAGGCTCAAGTCCTCAGGCACTAAGTGGGGCTCCTCCACCTCCTCGGCGCGCAGGGTCGGAAGCAAAAATAGTGTGCCCTGGGCACGGAGGGTGTCCAAGAGCTGGCGTGCGCGCTCGCGGCGCTGACGCTGGCCTTCCTCAGCAGATGCCTTGCTCAGCTCGCGTATCATGCTGGTGTGGCTGCTGAACAGCGAGAGGCCACTAATCAGCTTCATCACAGCTTCCCTTCCGCTGAAAAGGTAGTTCTCGCCGTCCGCGGCACTGCTGTTAATCTCGCGGACCACCTTCTCAGCCAGCTCATGCCACTGCCTTTGGAGCTCCTTGATAGCCGCACGCTTGCGCTCCACCGCTGAAAGAGAGGGGAACTCAAGCAACATAGACACGAAGGATAGAGAAGACGGCAGCGGGGCACCGGCAAGAGGCTGCTCCACGGTGAAGCTCTCTGCCGACATCGCACGTAGGCGGCGCACATCACGCTGGCAAGCTTCACGCAATAGAGACTTGATAGCAAACTGAACCTGCTCCTCGGCTGCCGTGCTGCCTTCACGCATGCGCAACATCCACCGGCAGTGTGCGTCATCGTGGTACTGGTTCACCTGTTCCTTCTCATAACTAATCCACTCGGTTGAAAAGGGCTCAAGACGCATCGATGCGTGTATAGTGGAATACACAGTCTCGCTGGCATATAGCTCTGAGTCGTAGTCATACGGAATGCAGTCCTCTTGACAAAGCGCCACCACAGGGGTTGTCGCGCCGTCCTCGCTAGAGCTGGTGATGCATCCGCAAAAGGTTGCGGCATCACTGAACACGTACTGACTACACATCTCAATTTCCTCTTCGTAATCATATGGGATGTACTCGGCCTGCTGCTGCTCCACTGGTCTCTGCTTCTGATGCGGACGAGTGGGGCGAGGCGTGGAGGGGAAACATGCATCATTCGCAAATGTCATTGAAATAGACATGTTTCCGCTGCTGCCCCTGCTCCGCTGCAGGTAGCTACTTGCATTTCCATCAAAAGGACTTGGAGTACTCGAAATTGTCATAGATCGAAAAACGGAGGAAAAGAAGAAGATGCTATATAAATGCTGATTAGCTAAAAATTCTCGGGAGCAAGCAAAAAGAAATATAATTGGAACCGAGAGTGGGCTAGAACTCTTTTTATTTTTCTCTAAGAATTGCTTTTCCTTTTGCTTGTTCCTCCTTAAAAACTGAAAAAGGTTCACCGATGTCTCGTGGTGGTCCGGAAGAGGGGCTCGCTCGCTTGATATTCCGTCTTGCCGCTTCCTTGAATATGACAGATTTAATAGGATGTCAAAGCAAACGGCTTTTGGTATCCCTTTAAATCTACAAAAAAAAGATTTTAAGAAAAAAGCAGAGTACGCCGACCAATAGGAGAGAAAAAAAAAAGTCACTGTTCACGAAACTGTGAGTGCACTTTTCTTTTCTTTTCTTCCGTATCAGCTGCTTTCTGTAGTTGATAGCAAGTGTCTTCTTCAACGTGAAACTGAGTTTCTCTTGCAAAAAAAAAGGGGAAAAAATATAACAAAAAAAAAAACTCCCTGACTCGTGAAGTAAATTGTCTCGCCCGTTGCCGCAGAACTCTTTTAAAACAGAATTTGAAAGTAAACAAACAAATTCACAAAGAAAATGGCGGCAAACACAGCAAAATAGACAAAACTAGTGATGATAAACTATTCAAAAAGAAAAGAACATATATATAAATATATATATAAAGCGTGGCCTTGCTTCGATATCTGCGAATACTGCTAGTAGACAACAGATATCTACACCAAGTAAATACAAAGAGAGAAGAAAAAAAAAAGGCGATGCGAGTGTATTTACTGTATGTATATCGCCTCCTTTGTATTTTTTTGGTAAAAACCCACAGTTTTTCCCCTATTTTTAGAATGTAAAAGAGAGATAAACAAATATATACGTGGCACTCGCAAAATCCTAAGAAATAGCAGTTGACCTGTGAACTGAATTGAAAGAAAGAGAAAAATTAATCAACTAGAAAAATAAGAAAATAAAAAAAAACACTCTTGTCCTTGCTGTGTAGAAAAACGATGCCAGTTGAAACCTGGCTACTCTAGGTGTTCCTACAGTGACTCACAAAACTTGAGTAATTTTTTTTAAAAACTATTTTCTCTTTTCAACGAGAAAAAAAAAGTAACAGAAACAGCAGGTTCCGCTGTGATGTTCAATGTCACTCGTTTTTTTTGTTGTGGTTTTTTTTTCTTTTTACTTCTTTCAGTGTTGTTGATACGATCCTTGTAGAGCCGACAAAGAACAGTAGAGAAGCGAAAAAAAAAAAAAGGACAAGCTACTTCTTCGGATATGCAGATAACTATTCGTTTGTCTTTGCTGAGTGAGTACGGGGGAGGGCTTCAAGGAAAGTTCCCTTTACTGCCTATATACTGACTGTTGACTCTATCCTCCAAAGAAAAAAAGGAGGACTACCTCGCAAGGTAGTTTGGGGCTTGTCCTTTTGCTTGCTCTCAACGAGAGAAAAAACAGAAAGGAATCGTAAAGTGAAGAGACTTCAGTTCCGCCTAACGTAGTGAAAAGAAAAGTGAGCAGGGTAGAATAAAATATAAAAAAAAAAAGTAAAAAAAAAGTAAAAAAAAGCACCCTTATCAAAAAAAAAAAGAAAAAAAGAAAAAAAAGTTAAAGCGTCTCTTCTGATTCAAACTACGTATCAACGTACCGCAAAAAAGTGGTGTGTGGAGGAAGGCGTGTCCGTAGAAAAAAAAAAAAGAAGTTGCAAACAACCAAAAAGTGAAAAAAAAAATTTAAAAAAAAAGTGAAAAGTGTCACGATGGTGCCTACGTTGGCGCTGGAAGTGGATACTGCACGCAAATTGCTGTCTTTCAGATGGGGAAAGAAGCGCTCTGGGGGGCAAATGATGCACAACAAACTTGTAAAGGAAAGGGAAAGAAAAAAAAAACTTTGTAGTGGGACCGTGAGATACAGGCAACACGAAAGATGTTCAGAACACCAACAGATACTTCCTCAACTAGAACCCCTACCAACTAAGCGTGAGGGGAGAAAGAGAGAGAAGAAGATATCCAAATACTTTCTTTTTTTGGAATCAGAAGAATATTTTTTTAAAAAAAGGCCACACACAGATTCCTTTCTTTTTTCCCTCCTTAAGAAACAAATGGAGACTGATAGCACAAGAAAGCTTTACTAAGTAAGCAAAAGAACAGGAGTAAGAGAAAATAACTTCCAACTGGAAACGGTTGATTGGTAAAGGCGGGTAGGGAGAAAAAAAGGACAAAGAAAATCGACGAGTTGCGCGAGGTCGTTCTAACAGTTGTTTCAGTCAGAACCTACACCACGCACAATCTTGGTCGTATACGTTGTGCTTTTTCTTCCTTACTATATTGCTATTGAGTTTTGTTTTATTTGTGGTTTGTATTTTCCTGCGCTGACTTGCTAAGTGTGCACTTGCTGCTATGGCAACCCTGTTTCTTTAGAAAGAAAAAAAACGGCACTGTCGACTCTCACTTTGTTTGGTTTGACGTGTTCAATCAAAGAAAAGAAAAAAAGAGATGATGATATATACTGTATTTAAAAAAAAAGGAAAAAAAGATATATAAAAAAAAAGAAAAAAAAAACAGTATTGTGAAAGGATTTCAATGAAATCTCTACAAAAAAAATGTGAAAATGTGGGTATAAATAGTTTAAGAAAGAAAAAAAGGAAGAAGAAAAAAATGTGAAAACATTTAAGTTTAAGCTGTATCTTGATAATAATAATAAGATAGGTTTACCCCTAAGTAAAGGCGATAAAGAAAGTCCTCATAAATGTGCAAATGCGTGTGTACCCAGTGCAGTTTTGAATAATAATAATAATAATAATAATCACTATTCTAAAAAAAAAAAAAATCGTTGCTGGCGTGGTTTCTTTGGGGAAGAAGATGCTAGCTAGTTCATGCATACACACGTGCTGGCAACCTTAAACGCCGCCCTCCACTTCCGTCTTCCTCGTTCTTTTCTCCTGTTCGTCATTTACCTCTCTCTCTCTGTGTGTGTGTCCTAACACGCTTCTCTACTCTTCCCCAATTCCCTTCTCCACTATCTCTCTACATAAATCAGCAAACGCTTAAAAGGCAAGAAAAAAAAAGTAAGGAATCCATCACATGCGCACAACACCAGCCCCCCCCCCTCCCCGCGCATCTGCAATACAGCTCTTCTACAAAAAGAAGAAAAGAAACCTCTCTTCAAATACATCTCCGTACGATACACATCGCACACCTCAAACTTTAAACTTGGGGAAGTCCTCAGAGGCCTTCTCCTGCCTCAGAAGCTCCTCCTCCTCAGCATCCATGCGTGAAACAATAATCTGCTCCACAAGTTTGTCGAAAGCATCCTTGAAGTTATCGCTCTGGTAATCGAGCGAGGTCTCTATCACTTTGATTTTCTCCAGGCCCTTGGGCATGGCCGGCAGCGCGCTGGCCCCGGTACGCTCTGGTGGTGTAGAGTGATGCGCAAACACAAGCGCGTGCTTGCTAGGCACCCGCAGCGCAAAGTTGCCCTGTTCATCCAACTCATCCTGGTTCACTGCAAAGTTCTTGTGCCACAACGTAAGTTCTTTCTCGCCGTTCTTGACAGCCGGATTGAAGGCGAAGATGATGCCATCGGCGCCGCGGGCCACCGCGGGCCACCCGGCCTGGTGCTTGCTATTCCCACTCAGGTCCCACACCTGCACCACAACACGCTTCCTCTTGGCATCGCCGCCAGAGAACACGACGCGACGGTCGCCAATCTTCATGGCCTCTAGATCTAGTTCTGTTTCAAGAATGCGCAGAGGATTCGTCTCGTAGTACTTGCTCGTGGGAGTCTCTCGGGTGCCACAGAGAAAGTTCGCTAGCGTGGTCTTGCCGCTCTTAACGGGACCCAGCAACAAAATTTTTACCTTCTCGTCGCTCATGACGATAACTTACACAAAGAGAGGGTGTTGCGTGTGTATGTACTATTATAGGGCAAAGGTTCTACTGAGAAAGAGCGCCACTTTATGAAAACACAACGCTGTAAAGTGATCTTCTATGCGGGTGCCACCAGAAAAGAAGTGGCGTGATGAGCGGAGAATGAAGAGCTATTGTAGTTGAGTACACACACACACATGCACAAACACCTCCAACTCTTCTTATTATTATTATAAAGCTACTGTGCAGATAGAAACACTGAAAGAGAGCTTCAAAAGCCAATTGAAAACAAAAAAAAATTTAATAAGAGGAGGGGAAGAAGAAGGAAAAAAATATGTAAAAAAAAACAGAAACAACAGCAAATGAACTACTTTGGAGAGAAGGATAGCTGTGTGTGTGTGTGCTCTACAAGAAGGGTGTCATCTTACCATACTGTGTTGATGAAGTTATGCTTTATCTGTTAGATATCAAAACATGTATCTATAGATAATAGAACAAAAAAAGTGAAAAAAGAAAAGTTAAATAGACCACAGAAAAAAAAATGCAATCACTAATAATAATAATAGCAATAACGTTCTGTACATATAGAATATAGCTGTGCGTGTTCCATAGCGCCACACCCTTTGATGAAACATGCAAGAGGAAGAAGGAGAGGCGATCAGCAGCACCGCAAACAATGGCAAAGATCATGCTGAGGAAAAGAAAAAAAAAATGAATGAAGAAAAGAGAGGATTAAGCAGTGGTATCAAACCCTCTCTCCATACCCCCCCCCTCCCTATACACGTAGTAGCGTGCAAGTCAGAACCTCAAGTCTCCTCACCGTACCGCTGCTGCTGACCAGCAGAGCTATTCCCCAATGGGGAAGGCGGGGGGCGACGGTCGCCTTCCTGACCCCTCGCTACCTCGAGATCGCACAGTACGGGTCTGCACAAGATCTACGTCACCGCCACTATCTCCTGAGGTGCTTTCGATGACCTCCCAGTCTCCCAACGGTACCTCACGCTCCACAGCGCGCATAGCAGGGTTCCCCTCGCACACCTCCTCGCTGCCCCACACCGCCTCCCGTTGGTCATCCAACACTCTCACAAGTGCCATGAAGGTCGCCGCCTCCGAGGCAAGGGTGAGATCGTTTGCTGGTGCGTAGCGAGACCAGCGCTGCTCCAGTTCCTTGAGATATTCCTCATGTTCAGGGTTCCAGCGGAAATACGCGGCTAGCCCCTCCTGCTGACGCTGCCTCCGCCGCTGCTGGTGTGGACTAAAGTCCAACTCGGTTGAAAGGGGACTACTTTCGAGGTGTGCAAAGTGTACAGAAGACTGCGATATGGAGATGCGTGACGACGGTGCTTGAGAGCTGCTATCATCGCTTTCCATCTCAGGAACCACCACATGAGGGCCGCGGCGAAGAATAAGGTTTCGTCTGAGATACGGCATCACTTCTAATATGGGCACGCGCGCCACCATTGGCGCCGCTGTCTCTGCCAGCGATGTGGTGTTGTGCAGTAAAACGCTACCTTTCGTAACGCCCTCCGTTTTCGCCGCCCCACTCACCATCGACGAGCTCAGAAAGCTCTCTTGCATTCCACCACCGCCATCAGCGCCTCTCGAAGCTGCCGCGGGCGAGGCAGCAAGAGAATGTTTGCGCGTAGAATGAGACGATACCGGAGATTCACCTGACAGTGCTGCATCTGCCAGAGTGCTGACGGCGTGCAATCGAGGCCACTTATAGATGACGCTCCGCAGCGGCACACTCCACCACCGCATGGCGGGTACAGGCACAGCTTGAAAGCCAAGAGTACTCAGCTGCTTTGCGGTCACAGTAACGGCAGCTAGTCCACCCTCTAGAACCCCGCCGCTTGCTACCGCCGCTGTTGCCGCCGCCCCACCACCAGCAGCCGCTGCGGCTTTGTTAGGGCTGGTGTTGTTGCTTGTCGTACCGGCAGCACCGAAGCCACCACGGTTGCGAGCGAAACTTAGCAGACTGTCCTCCACCAGCTTGAAGGACTCCAAGATGTCATCGCAGATACCACTGAAGAATGCAGACGCAAAGGCGCCGCCGCGCCAGAAAGTACCGCCCTCAATAGACGAGGACGCCGTGCCAGGCAGAAGCCTTTCCGGAATCAGTACTGTGTAGTACACCATCACTGGGCTGCCGAGGGAGTCGGTGCCGTCCTCGGTGGCAGCCACCACAAGCTGCTCCAGCTTCAGCAGTGGATAACTAGGATACATGGCAGCCAGCACACGCGCAATCTGCACAGTAGGTATGCATCCGCGTGGCTTCACAGGCTTCGCACCACAACCTGTCGCTGTCGTTGCCTCACCGCTGTTGGACCCCTTTCCTCCTGCAGACATGCGCTGTTGCAGCAACTGGCGCCGCCCTTCCGCCCTGTGAGCCTCACGGGCCTCCTCCATGCGTATGTCCACACGCTCGCACATGGCAAGAAACACAGCCCGCTCATTGCGAAATACGTCAAAGACGACTTCGCTGAGTTCACCACGGGAGGCCAGTCCGAACGCGTATGTGAGAAACCCAGCATCCGGCCTGCGTGACGCAACGTCTAAAGAGTAAGTTAGCTTCAGGCCTTCCTCCGGTAGACGCAGAATATCCTCTGGCGGGCGAACCGAGTGGAGCAAGCAGTGCAGCTCCCATTTGACCACGTTGGAAATGATGGGACTGTCGCTCAAGTTCTCGTGGTCCTCCTCCTCCAGCTGTCGCTTGACAGTGGAGTGTCGCTGCTTCGCTCTCTCGCGCGCACGCTCTGCTTTGAGTTGGGAACTGACGTGTGGAGGGAGCAGGGGGATCAACCGCTGCTCTCTATTCAGCCACACAACGTTGACAAAGAGCTCAATGAACTCATCAAGTGCCATTGGGCGTATGCGAAGAGGTGGCTGTTTTTGCATCTGCTGCTGCTACCGTCGTTTCGGCATTGACGATTCGGGCTCTGACTTGCCTCCAGCAGTGATGACCGAGGCACGTGCTCCCTGCGCGGCGGGCAGGGGCATGTGTAGCGCTCCAAGCGCCTCCATGGCCTCTCTCCGTGCGTACTCTATAAGTTCAAGTCTCTGTGACATGATCTCGTGCACAAAGCACTCAGCCACAAGTGGGTGCAGCGTCAAGAGCGGCACACTAAGGTGACTCCTCAGGTGACGAGGGATATGAACGCCTCTCCCGAGTGGGGGCGACCACTGCCGCTGTTTAAACTCAATGCCTCCCATAGTAACCGGGGAAGATGAGGACTTGTCCCCAGGCTTCTTCTGCTTGGTCACCGCGTGGATAAGGTGCATGCGTGAGGCGCGCTTGATGCTGAGAATGCTCAGTAGAGTTGACTTGGCCGCACCGCCGTTCGCGGCGTCGTTGATAGAAAGGATACTCTGCAACTGTCGGCGCAACACTGGGTCCTTGATTACCGCGAGTGCCTCATCCACCTGATCAAACGCCTCCGAGTCCTCAGAAGCCAGTGAACTGGACATGGATGTATGCGTGTCGGCGAGCGAGTCGTTGTCAATTGGGAGTGGCTTGTCTTCTGGTAATGTTGACGGCGCACGCGCGGGACTCTCGCGCCACGACACTCGTGGTGTCCTCCCTGTGCCAGTCATGCTCTTGGAGGAGCTGGCGGCTTCTGAGCGCTCAGTCATCGCCGCAGATCCCTCCCTCTGCTTACACTCCTCTTCTATATCTACGTCGCCCTCCGCGCCTTCAGCGATACCTTCTACATCGTTGCGTGTCTTTTCGTCCTCCTGTTCACCGGGAATTTGCTTGGTGCTAGTGGCCATGAGCACTCCCATGTTCTTCTTTCCTGGCCGCATGCCTCTACCCCCAATACCTTCAGCGGCGGAGAGTAGCTCCTCTCTGGTGCGTGCATCCAGTAGCGCGATGAGCATGTTATGCGCTGCGGCCAGGTCCCTAGCTACCTTCGCGCTGCGTCGCTTCTCCACCATCGCGTCGCGCCGATACAGCTGTAGGTCAGTTGCAATGGCCATGTTATGATCATGAATAATACTCAGGCGCGCAGAGAGCTCCACCGCCTGCCGAGCATAACGGGAGTTCAGCTTGCGAAGACGCGCAACCATGTCCTCAAGCCTCTCCCGCTCAGCCGTCATCTCTGCCACCTTGGTCTCCAGCTCCTCAAGCGCCTTCTCCTTCTCTGCGCGCATGATGAGGCGGCGCACATACAAGGGGTCCTTCTGAGTGCCCGTCACTGCCCCGCCCGTGAGCAGATTTCCATCGCCGTCGTACATCATGTGTGTGAGCTCCATCTGATGCATGAGAAGCCCTTCCAGTTTCGCCACCTCACGCTGGTACGTTGCGATCTGCTCTCGGAAGCGGTCACGCTGTGCGGAGGCCTCCTCCACCAAGCTGGCCATGCGTGCCTCCACCATGCGAACCTTCTGATAGGCAGCAGCCACTGCGTCATTCGCCTCTGACTCTGCCGCGCCCTCCGCGTTACTACTAACCGAGTTCGCTGCTGCCACTGCTGTCCCTACAGTGGCAAAGTGCCCACCAGCCCCCATTCTGTGCGTGTTCACAGCACTCGCCTGCAGAAGCAAGTCGCCACGCTCATCCACGAGGAAGTCAATGTACTCAAAAAGGAAGCCCAGCATCTTCTGCAGCGCAGGACGATACAAACCCGCGTTGGAGGTAAAGACCGCCAGTGCAGCTCTAGCGAGCTCTACTCGGGTCACAGCGGTTCGAGGATTGCGCACAGCGGAGCTGTACAAGTAGGACTCCTGCTGTTGTTGTTCGGCGGTGTCGCAGTTGCTGCCCACCAGGGGTATAGAGGCAGCGGAGGGAGATCCTTCAGCAGCGCTAGGGGATGAGCTGAGAAAACTAACAGGAACAGACGACTTTGGATCTTCTTCCTTCCCAATCTCAGTGAGGATGCGTGTATCGTTCAGATTTTTCTGCGCTGGCTCAATGCGAAAGTGGCGTGACAATGGCTCTTGCTGTTGTTGAAGAGTATGATGAATCCCGCCGCCACCGCCCGCAGTGATGTCCGCGGCATCCCATGAAGCTAGGATGTTCTGCAGCTGAACCTGCAGTGCCGTCATGAAACGAACTATACTTCCGTCTTCTTTATTCAAAGATATAAATGTATAGACTGTGGATGTAGGAAACACAGAAGTACGTCTCAAATGTGCGTTTCTGATAACTCTTTCCCTTTGACAAAGAAAAAATAAATTTTCAAAAGAAAGAAGAAGGAGAAGAAGAAGAAGCCGAGTGATGTGATACGAAAGAAATGTAAAGAAGCGGAGGACAAAGTGAGTGATCATTGAGAAGAGATGCATAACACAAAATAACAAAGCAATATTCCGGATGCATTGAAAAAAGAAACATGATAGCATGCATGCATACACACATATATATATACAAAGAAGGGAGATAATGACGTGGGTTGTTGTTGCTTTCGTAAGTGTTCGTTGGTACATAATTTGCCTCCTCCTTTTGCAATCTCCCCTTTTTTGAAGAACCCCACAGGCGAGAAGAAGAGGAAAGAGGGAAGAACGTACTACACATCTATTTGTATACTGTAGGCATGCATACACACTCACGCAAACACACTCACGCAAACACAATTGTTCAAACTTAGAAAAAGAAAAAGGTGACAATAAACTTTAGCCAATTTCAATAAAGAGCAGATAAAAAAGATAATGTTCTATACACACAGAGAGAGAACCACACAGAGTAGTCCATGTACATATCCTCTTTATTTATTTAACAGAAACTCATTGTGCTTGGACAGTAAGCATATGACCACAGATCGTACTGTTTTTAGAGCACACACACATATATATCTTCACACACTTTCACATGGAAACAGTTTCTCCTATATTTTCGTTGTTACAAGACCAGACAACATCCCAGCACCACTTGAGTGTACTCTCTATTGTAGCGTACACGCGTGTGTTTGTGTGTGTGTGTGTGTGTGTATAGATGTGACTTTTCTCCCTTTCATTTCATTCATATAGTCTACTATATATACGTTTATAAAGAAAAGAAGTACAACAATCTGGTGAAGAGCAAAAATATAATAATAATAATTGTATGTAAGCACATATTCTATTATGCCTGCCTCTGTGCTTACAAAAAATTTTTTTCGATGCGTCGACAAAAAAGATAGAAAAGGGGGAAAAAAGCGTTGAGGATGAAGACAGGCGCGAAATGTTTCACAGTGCACGCATTTCCCTACATTTACTGACGCTTTGTTCTTCGTGTTATTTTCCGCATCTAATGATAAAAAAGAAAATGATAATTTAAAAAAAGGATGCGATGTGGATCATATTTTCCTTTTCGTTGTTGATTCTTATCTGCTTGTTGATACAGGAATCGCCGCGGACAAAGATACTCTAAGACAATATAAAAAAAGGAAAAAAGAAAAGAGCCGGCAGTGATGTGTTTGTCTGTACGTGCCTTCAAAGCATTTAATCACATCAACTTACATTTGTATCAGCAGTCAGCCACTGGCCCCTTAAACTCTCTCCCATGCATGACATGTACAGGCGACTAAGTGCAATCACAAAAAGCTTGGCAGATTCCTTTTTTTCTCTCCTTAAAAGCAACAAAAGATGGAAAACATGCAGAAAACGGGGAATTGGGGGGAAAGAAAAAAACGAGCTCCTTGACGTTTGTATTTATGTATAAGAGAATGATGAAGAATTGCATCTCCTTCGTATTGTGTACCCTCAAAGTACAACAAAATAAACTGCTATAGCGTTCAGTAATATATAGATATATATATGAAAGACATTTAAAAAGAATGTCCTCACATGTATAGAGTGAGAAAAAAAAGAGAGCGTAAAAATCTTTAAAAGAGTGGGAGAGCCTTTATACTTGCACGGCAACACACACACACACACAAACACGCACACAAACGAAAACGACAGAAAAAAAAGCGTATGGACATCAGATGCTAAAACTTATCAGTTATGCACATATACATAGCCGGTGCACATATGTAAAGCCCTCAGCAAACAAACAGGCAAGTGCCTACTCTCCGCCACTCCATCCACACATACGCATACGAAATTTGGATTTAAGAGAGGGGGGAAACGCAAAATGTAGGTAGGTCAGTAAACAAAAAAGAATGCGCCTTACTGAGTGGGAAAAAATCAATACGAAAAAAAAAGGTTTTGATGAAAGGAGATAATGATAATAGATATAATAACAAGACCTGTAACGGGAGGGAGAGATAGAAAAGAATCGAGTCTTTTGGTGAGTACGTGTGAAGGGATGCATATGAAGTGGATAGCTACTATCCTCAACTCAAGCAACCAATGAAAAGTAATAACACTTCTTGAATTACGGAGAAAGATAGAGAGAGGGAAATAGGGATGCGCGCGTGACACTCTTCTTGCTATCTTGTTCTTTCTCTCTCTCATCATTTCCAAATATCTACCTCATAATTGTATATTGTTTCACTCGGGTGGCTCCGGTGCTTTCATCGCCCTCACGCGCCAGCTCCGACAGGAGATCGAATATTTCACTGCGGTACTTTGCCAACTTGTTATTCAGGAGGTGGCACATTTTGAGGGCACGCTGCATGCTTGGAGTAGTAAGATGCGCCTCCATAGATGCCCTATCAATCCCCTTCTCCTCGAGTGAGCACAGGTCTATAACAACGGCATTGTTTTCCGAGAATGTGGAGGCCGCTGCGTACTTCTCAATACCGCCGCACAGACGGTTGCCAACCACAGTAACGATCTTGTAGTTGATTGCCAGGCGTCCGAGCAACTTCTGCCGGCTGTCGTCACACAACTCATGGTCGTGTTTTACAAGCAGCATCAGCGACACCATTTTGGAGAGACGCATATTCAAAAAGCTGATCACCTCTTCAGGAACCTGCCTCGTATGCCAACCTGTCCAGCACGTGTTCTCGGATGGCAGCAAAGCCAACATGCGGGAGATATCAGGGATGTCTGTAGAAGGCTCGATGAGGTGTGAGAAAGCCTCGTTCGCATCCACCAGAAGCAGAAGAATAAGAAAAGGGATGCTTGACAAAGTTTTCATGTTGATGATCAATATATGTGTATATAACGTAAAGATAACGATAAACAATACAGTTGAGTGTAGATGCAATTGAAGTAACTGCGATCCAGCCTAACCTAACTTCTCTTCTTATCTTCCTTTCTTTCTCAGTGGCTGTTTCGCCCTGCAACGCTTGAAGTTTGTTGTTGTTGTTGTTGCTTTTCTCTCTAAGACAGGCAAGAGCTTGAAGGGAAGCAACGCCAACTCAAGTGAGTCAAAGATTTGTAAGAAGGAGAAGACGAATTGATGTTGGTATTTTGAAGCACTTTCCAATTGACGGGTGGTGCACAGTCTCTGCAGAAGCATTTAAAAAAAAAGAAAAAAAAAACGTGTAGAAATGTTATTTTCATTAACTCTTTGCCTGCACTATTGATTCCTGGATAGTGTTGATAGTTTGAGCATGCTACAAATCAAAAAAAATATATATTTAAAAAAAGGGGGGCGTCATGGATACTGCTGTTGCTGAGAAAAAAGAGCATGCCAAACCGACACATAAAGCGACGAGGTTGTTGATACACCCCCCTCTGTCGACTTGTCAAAACACGTTTGAATCGCCTGCTCAGCCTCTGGTAGTCGCTGCCTCGGCTGTGTACTCCCCACTGCGGGAGTAGAAACATCCGGCTTAGGCGACTCACAAGCCTCCAGTAGGCCATCCTCCACCACCTCCACCAGCACTTGACCCTTCACCTGCATAGTACTCGCGGGAGTGAGCAGCGGAGTGGCGGAGCCACCACCACCCAGTCGCGACTCAAGAGCCAGCTGCTGAAGCAACAGCAGCTTCGCAAGCGGCGGGTACAAGGAGCGCAGAGTCGAGGTCAGCTGCTGCTGAAGCTGCTCCGGACTCTCTCCACTGTCTCTACTGTCTAGCAACGAGTAGAAGTCCTCCACCTGCTTCACCGATCCCTTGAGAAGCAGCGTACTACGGCCAACACCATTCGCCTGGATGCTCCTCACAAAGGCAAAGAGCACCGTAGAGACTGCCTCAAGGCAGTGCCTCAGCAACGCCCTGAGAGGCAGCCCCGCATCCCCCTCACCCCCCGACACCGCCGCCACCTGCACCAGCAGTCTAGTCACCATGGCATCCGCCACGTACCGGGAGTGATCATGCCAGCGCGAAGTTGCAGGGCTCAGCAGGCAGTAACAGTGCGTCACAAAGTGTCCTAGCTGTGCCTGGAGTTGAAGTACTGCCGCGCTCTCCTGAAGGCCAGCCTTTGGCTTCCCGGGGGTAAATGTAGTAGCGGCTTCCACGCACTGTGTAATGGCCGGTAGTAGTGTGACAACAGCGGAGTCGAGGAACGGTCGCGATGACATCTCGGATGTGGTCCGGCAAGCCTGAATAAAGGCCCTCAGTCGCTGCCGCCGTGAGCCGCTGAACTTCTCTACGTCCTTCATCATCATCTCCTCCTGTGCTTGCAATGCCGCTCTATCAGCGCTGTCCGTGGCAGCGCCAATGAGCGTCTCGGAAGGCAAGAGAGACAGAATCGCTGTCAGATCTTGTACAAGTGTTGTGCATGCGTTTGCGACACACACATGCAAGAGCTGCGTGCGGGTAACTTGGGCAGTGATTGAAGGAAGCGGTGGTAGCGGACAGCGTGTAAGGTTCTCTCGCATCTTGCTGTACAGCTGCTGCTGAGCACACTGCAGCACGCAGTCCAGCACAATGTCAAGTGTGTGAGGGTCGTGGCGGTATGCGTGAGCGTCCTGAAGAGCGAGCTTGGTGTAGGTGCCCACGTCGAGCGCATTTGCATACAAAGGAACTTGAGATCTGCGCGAGTCGTATGCAGCGGAAGGCACGGCGCTGGATGTGACGACTGGGGCAGCAGTCTGGCCACCTAGGGCAGCACTGGAGGGCGAGATAGTTGTCAGCTTCGCCAGAACCGCCCCAACACGCTCACGATGGTGATCCATCAACTGCGCAGAAAAGCGTTGCTGCAGCGCACCACTCGCCTCTGCCAGCCACCCGCTTGCCAAGCGCTCAGCGGCACTCGCGGCATCCGCTGAGGGACTTGGCGTGGCCCCACTCCTCATCGTGAGGGAGCCTGCCCTCTGCAGCTCCTGTTCCACGCGCTGAATAAGATCCAAATAGTCACCCATGCCGCACTGACGTACGTTCAGCACTGCCAATGTGGAGAAGCCGCCAGCATCACCGCAGCCACTCGCGGCAGCTGCCGAGACCGACACCTCGCTGAGGCCACCAGTGACTGCTCTTATGCCGCCACTACTGTAAAGAAAACTCCCCAGCAGTGCGTGGTACTGCGGATACGCACTTGTGAGTGCCCCTTGCAAACTCCCACTGCGCTGCAGACTCGTCAGCCTCTCGCGCAACTTGTCCGAGACAGCACTCCAGTACTCAGCGAGCAGCTGCATGGGGGAATCGATAGATGCAAGGAAAGGGGTGTGTGTCGTGGGGTCCTGCTTCCCCAGCAAAATGCACCAAAGCAGCAGGACACACTGAGTGTGCTGCACCGTGACGTAGAGGGTCGACTGGATACGAGAGAGGAGCACCTCCTGCATCGTAGCCGTATTCCCCCCTCCTCCCCCGCTTCCCCCGCCGCTGGCGTGCTGAACGTGTTCCGCAATGGTTTTGTGATCCAACTCACGCATAATGTACTTCATCGCCTCTCGTTTGTGCTCTGTAGTGGCGGCTTGGACTGTGCGGGAAAGCGTGCCAAGTATGTTGGCACACTGCAACGCAGTGCCCACATCCACAACCGTCTTGCTAAGGCCAGGAGCACTACCAACGGGGAAGGAGAATCCCCTACTGTTACTGCTGCTTTCTTGACGCTGCGCACTGGACTGCAGCAGCTCCTGCATCCCTAGCATCGTGTTTATCTTACCTCGCACAGTTGTAGACACCTTCTCCACGATCCCCATACGAGACTCTACCACTGTCACACCGCGAACGTTGATTGAGTTGCCTACTTTACTGTTGACACGTCCGCTGCAGCTACTCGCGTCACTCTTGTTAAGGAGCTCCTCCACCTCTCGCAAGGTACGCGCGGCACGTATAACATCATCCGCCACTACAGGGTCCTGCAAGCGTGTGGTGAGAGCAATAAACCTCTGTACATCGCGCAGCACCGTTAGTGCCGCTCTCGTGTTTTCCAGCTCCCTCACCTTATCCTTGACGGCCATGTATGGACCCTCAATCATGAGGCGAAGACGCCCAGTGGCCTTTCCCAAAGAACTAGCCGACTGCGCGATGAGTGACACGTCCCTTTGGGCTTTATGGGTCGCCTTTACCTGCTCTACTAACGTGTCAGAGTTCTCAGCGAGAATGCCGTGGATACTCTCTTTCACGCTCTCCATGCACGCTACAATGCGAGCCCGCTCGGTTGCAGTGCTACTGCCTGACGCATGCAGCACAAAGCGCAGATACGCCTCTTCATCGAAGTCGGGGCTCACTAGTTGCTCACTGGTAAACATGAGCAGCGGAAAGCCAGAGGTGTCAGAGCAGATAAATAGGGGTTTTGTTGCTGTTCGGGTAAAAATAAAGATCCCTCTAACAAAAAAAAAAGAGAGTCCTCTTGTAAGAATACGGTAAGGCCAGCAAAACTAAAAAGAGGGAGGAGGATTGCGCTTTTTCTTCTTCTTCTTTTAGTTACGAATAACCCTTTCTCCTTTTAGTGTATGGTGTAATACCTAAGCGATATAAAGACCGCTAAAACATCAAGTGTAAAAAAAAAAAGAGATAAAAATATATGAATATGGATAAGCAGAGAGGAACAAGATGGTGCAAAACTATAATGCGGTCACATCACAAGGAAAGGACAACAGCGCGTTTCGTTAAGCAACTGCCTTTGCTCCTATCCATACTTGGCAAAAAAAAAACCTTCACAGCACCTGTTGTTTACATGTGTGTGCCGTTTGCTTGTCTGTTTTTTCTCATAGTTATTGCGGGTGTGAGGATGAGAGCATCTTTAAGTAATTATAGTCATGATAAAGAAACAATTCTGTGTAACGCGCCTATCACGAGGTAGCCGTCGTATCTGGTAAGTATTTTGCTTCCATCGATGCAAGCGCCGCAGCGACCTGTGTGCCCTGTAGAGCATCATCATGTTCATGCAAAACACGTGACGCCTTCACAATGTTAAATAGTGTCTCCTCAGAGACCCTCTCCCCATGATGCCGATTGACACCTATCATGAGCTCAGCTAGTACGTGCATCAGTGCTAAAGACTGCTGCACCTTCTGACCATTTGCAAAGCTAACAAGGCCAGCGTCGCACGACAAGCACACAGTGCCCAGTAGCAGTCTAGATGTAATGAGCACGTTCGTAACACACTCTGCACTGCTCACGTACCTCTCTACTACTTCACTCTCGCACAACCCCAATATAAGCGCAGCACACGCAGCAGCTTCAGACGGCGCAGTTGCCGACGCCATCATACGCAACCGAACGTACCCAAGTCGATCCAGACTCAGAAATAAGCGAGCAAGTACAGCAGAAGCGCAGCGGTCTTCTGGCGCTACCTTGGGCAGAAAGACAACAATCTCCTCCAGCATTGCCGTCACCGTCTGAGTCACGTCACGCATGCGAAAGAAAGCGAGGCTCTCAACTGTGGTGGTGAGGACACGCAATATGTCAAGCTGAGGGACCTTCATTGAGGAAGGTAGAAAAGGTCTCGCGCCGTCTCCCTCTCCGTCTCCCTGCTCTGCTCCCTCCAGCTCGTCCGAAGCGCCAAAAGAAAGATGTGAGGCAGCGGCAGCAACAGTCTTAGTGTGAAGCAGCGATGAAGCGGCGGCAATACGGCTGGCAAGAACACGAAGTACTCTCTCATGATAGTACCCAGTGCGCGCCAACATGCGAGTGGCGTGACAGAGATCACGACAGGTCAGCGTAGGTAGTGCGGCTTGCACAGAAGCGAGCTCCGCCTGCTCTTCGGGAAAGTACTCCCCAACACGTCCCTCCTCTGCTCCCCCAGTAGAAAAAGTGGTGGGGTCGCTCCAATTCAAAGATGCCCTGCATAACTCCGCCAAAACCGAACGGGGCGCCCAGCACAACAAACTGCAAGACACAAAGAGCGCACGCACTAACTTCCGTCCAGCCACCAGCTCCGGTACCAGCAGCTGGCAAAGCTGCATGGGACGAGCCACCTGTCCTGCTGCCTCAGACTCTGATGTATTCATCCCCGCTGCAGCGGCACCACTCGCTGCTCCAGAGCTCAGTGCCTGCAGACTTGCTCGGTATGCCTGACATTGAAGAATGCCGTCCACCAGCACAGAACAAATACGTCGTTCCCCCGCGCGAAGCACCTCCTTGGCGTTCTCCACACCTATGAAAGGGAGTGCCTGCACGACGATGGTGATCTCCGCAATGGACATATCGGCGACCGTATGAGCAACCACTTCAGCAAGCAGGTGCAGCAGCTCCGCGTCATCAATCTTGTACTGTGCCAGTGCAGATACCATGAGAGCCGCCTCCACGCCCGTCACTTCCTCAGCTGCCACCACTTTGCGCATACGAGGAATAAGGATGCGGAGTGCCTCCTCAGCGTACGGAGTCCGGTAGGAGTTGAGCACGCGTAGCAGCAAGTAAATATTGTACCCATCTAGCTGAAAGGCATGCGAGGTAAGATGATTGAGTAGAGAAAAAGACATGGATGACGTGGCTGGGTTGTCGTCAAAGTACGCCGCAAGTCGCAAAGACTTTAGTGTAACACTGAAGTGCGGATCCTCATCTACGGAAAGAATTGGTAAGGTTCGCAGTAGCTGCTGAGCTTCAACTCGCACCGCAGGGTCAAACGTGCGTTGATGTCTCTCCCGCAGAAGAGCCAGTTCATTGACACGGTTCACCGTGACACGCCCAGCCGGTGTCAGTGCAGAGCGCTGAAGCGCCATTGTAGTGGACTGGTATGTTTGACTATGGACCTTAGAGCGCAGCTTCGCCGTGACTACGCGAGAGAGGGTGCTAAATGGATGCGTTGCAGAAGACATCATAAAAAATATATATATTATATCAATTTTTTTTTTTTAAGAGAGAGGGAGGGAAGAGTACAGAGCGGCGTCTATTTGACTGAGTGACTGGGTTGCTTGTTCGTTTGTGTGTTTGTTTGTGTGTGTTGTTGTTGCTGTTGTTTTGTAAATGTGTCGCTATCGATTTCTCTCAGCCTTTCTCTACTTCCTTTTATATAAATACAATTAACTTGCTTACTATTTGCTGCTGATTCCCTACGATGAATGTACTAGAGTAAGAAATAAAGCGGCAGACAAAAAAAAAAGGAATTGGTAGCAGGTGAAAAAAAAAGGAAAAAGAAAAATGAGAGAAAGTAACTGGGTATTATCAACACGCAGATGCTTAGCCCACTGCCTGCAGATCCTTTCATAAAGAAGCATCCACTTGAAAGCAATTTGAAAATATAGTGAATATACGTTTGAAGAAAAAAAAAACGCAACTATATATACCCCTTTTTTTTTTTTGAAATGTAGTTTCTTCATCAACGTTTTAGCAATCCCACAGGCATCATGATGCGCTACTATCAATTGAATGAACTCCGGTGTGCTTACAAAGTGGATAAATATACGAGACAAGCCTATGATATTTGTGTGTTTATTTCCTTTAAAAAAAAAAAAACATACTGAGTTATAAGTAACTAGCTAACGTATCTAACGCATACGCTCACTCTGTGTGAGGAACTTCATCAACATCACTATCACTATCACTACTACTATTATTACTATGATACAATGCAAGTCATGAAATAAGCGAGCATTTTTCTCTAACGCACATGCGTACTCGCTAAAATTTGAAAGGGAAAAAGAATAGATGAAGCCCAACATTACAGGCATGCTTGTTGATCATGGCATTAGCTTGCAGCCAACGTTCCTAGGATATAAGCGCGGCTTCTGCCCTGGATCATCAACGCCCTCTGTAGTGCGCTGACCAATATCCGCTGGAGGGGACACCTCCAGCTTCGATGTGAAGCTCTCAGTATACCCAAACGATATAATTGCCGGTTGATTCACCAGATCACCGCCATCGTCGGTACGTGGTCGTTCGATAATAGCATGATTCATGCCGTACGTTATCGCAGCCTCCATGATGTCCTCACACTCCTCCTCCGTCGCGCCTGCAAGACGAATCATGCGCTGGTCTGTAGGAGTGTAGTTGATGTACATGTGGGGCTCTCCAAAGGAGAGCTCCTGGATGGTGAAAGTGCAAAAGGGATTGAGCAACTGCAGCTCTGGAAGATTGTTGCGCCACCAGTTGCGGACACCAAAGCAGTTGGGGTCCTTTGGGTTTAGCCACACTGTTAGCGAGGCGACGCACGGTGTGAATCTAGCTCTCCAAGACATGTGGTGTCTAACGGGATGGATGGATGGATGGATGGATGGGAGGTGTGTGTAGTGTATAGATGATGTAGAACTAGATGAGAGTAGAAATTAAATAAAAAATAAAAAAAGAGGATGTTCTTGGATTCCAACAGAGTCAAAAAACAAAAAAAAACTAGATGTATGTAGGTGTAAGAATGATTCAAATAGAGAGAGAGTGCGAGGATAGAGCTGTCCTTAATGCATTTACCTTTAAAAAAAAATTGAAAAATGGCCTTAAGGCACGCAACGGCTGTGCGTCGACGCAGCGCATGAACATGGCTGGGGTTTGGAAAAACGCTAGCAAGCTGAAACTGCACACAACTCTTTGAGAGGAGTAGCTAAAACTTGTGTATGTGCGTCAATATCAAATTGACTAAACACATTTCAATTTCATTTTCTTTCTTTTTGTTGCTTTTCCTTTTTACATCGTAATAAAAGGTGTCTCATAATAGTACATCTCATCACCAAGCAACCAACATCGACCCATCTACAACTCTCGCACAAACAGAAGCTGTCCCTTTAGCGTCTCTTCGGTGATACAGACGCCGAGGTAGTCATGGATACCACCTGAACGGGCTCATTCATGCTCGCCACTCCGGCCGCTGGTGGGACGGGTGCCCAGGAGTCCAGAGCGGCAGTCATCTGAGCCTGCACAGCATCCACCTCTGCCCAGTCTTCCCCTCTATCATACCGGTGCGTAGCAATGGGCAGCGCACGCAGACGCAGACCTGCGCAGTGTAGTTCAGGGGGTGTCACGGTGGCAGCGGCCACAGAGGCGTTCACAAAACCTGTGCCAGACTGACTGACTGCTGCCGCGTTGCTGCCGGTGTAGTGTCCGCGATGGGATCCGCTGCCGCGGCGCACGTTCGAGCCACCTAAAGTACCTGCGGTCATCGGGTTGCCCATCGTCACCATGGAGCCCGACATACCGACTTGTTCTCGTTGCTGTTCAACTAAAGCCATCGTCGCTGGTGCTGCCAAGGCTGCAATCTCCTCGTCGGTGGTGGGCTCGTGCATAGCAAGCCTGCGCACCGCCCCGCGTGCCCCTGCAAGGGTGATCAATGTGTTCTCGCCCATGTTAAGCACCTCTAGCACGGTATTGCCAGGCACGCGTATTGGACTGTCCGCTGCGTTGGTGGCACGTATGCAGTCGCGATCAAAAGGCAGCGAAGGCCGCACAAGAGTTGGAATTGACTCCACCTTTGACTTGTTCTTTCCGGGTGAAGCTCTCTTGCTACCAGTCGCCTCACGACCGGTACCGCCGCCACCGCCTGCACCGCCACCACCGCCAGCGCCACCACCGACGCCCTTTCCATCCTCTACGATAGGAGGATAGCGATTGGCAAACCACACCGCAAACAACTCCTGGTACGACGGAAACGTGGTAGGCATCGGCTGAGAAGCCGCCTGGCGCTCTTCCTCTGTCGAGTTAGGTCTCATCAGCATCTTTTGCCTGTATGCAGCTACCTCATCCAAGGTGTGCAGCTCATGCATGCGGAAGCAGTCCACGAGCTCTAGAAGACCAGCGTCGCCAATGTGGTTGTGGCCAAGATCGAGAAAGCGCAGCGTGCGATTCTGTCGGAGTACCTTGGCAAACTCAACTGCACCCTTGTCCGTGATGACGTTGCCCCACAAGTTGATGGAGATTAGGGGAGAGTTGGGATTGGCAAGCAGCAGCCGCACAATCTGTGTTACGCAGGCATCATCGATGTGGTTACCGCAGAGACTCAGGTACCTCACGCCGGTGAAGAGCACCGCCTCCCAGGAGCGCGGCAGCCGAATGCGGTGGGTCTCGTTGAACTGCGCAGTGGTCTCCTGCTGCACCTGCAACTGGAGCAGTTTCTTGGGGTCCGCCTTCCCCTTCTTGTCCTTTTCATCATTGAGCTGCTCCTCGAGTGCGGTAGGGATGCGGTGAAGGCCACAGTACTCAGTGGGCTTAAGATATATGACGCCGGGCTCTTCCTGGGCGAGCTTCGCTGTGGCTTCAGCAAAGGACGCAGCGGCAGCGGCGGCGGCGGCAGAGGCAGCGGCATCCGCGGTCCTTGATGAACGCTTGCCAGACGACCTGCGAGCACTGCTCCCACGCGCCGAGAAGCTTCCAGTATTGCTCTTCCTACGGCCAAAAGTCAATTCCTGCGATGTGGGTGGCCTCTGCGATGTGGGTGGCCTCTGAGCTGTGGACAGCGCACTTGCATCCACCTGCTCCGCCGCTGACCCCGTCAGGTCCTCCTTCTGCAGAAACTGAGGCTGCTGAGACTGGGAAGGTACGGCGAAGATGGTGGGATCCTCAAAGAACCCAGGCTTGCTAAGGGAGTTAAAGTCCACCGTCATGGACACCACCCTCGGGCTCTTGTACACCGCCTCGACCAACAGCATGTACCCATCCACTGACAGTCCACATCCGACCATCTCCACCGCCATGAGTGTCGGGCAATGTGGCATCGCACGGCACAAGGGCGTTATGTCGCGCTGATTAATGCAAAACTTGGGATGCCGCAGCGAAACAACCGTAAGATTTGGTTTTTCCAGGAGGCCGTTGGTGTCCACTCCGGATTCGGTGCCCGCTGTGGAGGGATCCACCTCCCGTTGACCCTGCTCGCTGGTCTTCCCACGATTGCGACTCCCTTTTTTGCCACCACTTTTTGCTGCTGGGGGAGGCAGCACAACTGTGGCCTTCTTCTCATCAGTAAGAATACCCATCGCAGAACCCGAAGTGGTCACTGCAGACGCCCCATCCACTCCTGGAGCAAGCACCTGCGTTTCAGGCGTACCGCCTGAAAATGTCATGGCGGTAATGATGGAGGGCGTAGGAAGAGAAACTGCTATCTCTGGCAGTCCCGCTGCGCGTGCCTCCTCGCGTGCGCGGCGTTCCTTCTCACGCCGCAGCTGCGCGTCCTCCTCGCAAGTGCGGATGGCGCTGTATACCTCCTCGCGCTCTGTCAGCCGCAGTGTCTCGCAGTATGCGCCATAGTCCTTCTTCAGCTCTCCGCACGGCTCAAACAGCATGTTTTATTTTTGTTGTTGCAGGTGATGGCAAAAGAGAGGAAAACTGTTATCTGTAAATAAAAGAAAAAAAAAAAGAAAAGAAACTGTGCGTCTGCTCCTGGTTGATTTTTTGAATATATGTATATCGGCGGAATTAATTTACACTTGCCAAGTCCGTTCCCTCTCTCTCTATATATATATATATCGAAAGAGAGACCAGCAAGTGACCCTTCTACCTTCTCTATATATGAAAGTGTTTGTATAGGCACCACCTTGTGCTGCTATTGGGCTACCGCAAAACGCAAAAGAAAAGAATCAAAACAGCAAATAGGTTTATAGGTGTAAGACATCTCTTTATTCCAAAGAGAGAAGAGAGAAAGTCCGTGTGTGCGTGTAGGAATTAGCGCACATACGCACAATGGACAAAAGTGTCGACCACCGTTTTTCTCCCCCACAATCCTTTTACAGCTGGGTGTGCAACCTGATGAACAGTGTGCGCGTTGTTTGTTTGTTTGTTTGTTGGTTGGTATTAGTAGAAAAAATGTCCATTGAGTTGTTGTACATTGTCGGTGATGCACCGACATCAGAAAATACAAAAGAGATCAAAAACAGGGAAGGCTCGGCCGCCTCCCATAGCACTCACACACACAAAAAAAAAAGATACCTAGATCAATATAACAGCATTCATTGCAATACATAAGACAACTCCGCAGACGCACGTGCATTGAGCAAAAAGCAAACACACTGTCTCGACAAAAAAAAAGGGGAAAAAAGAAGAGACTTGCAAACAAACATGCAAATTGGGAAAACCAAAACAATGAAGCATATTATACATCTCCTTTAAGCGTCGTCGTTCATATTATGGTATGAAGAAAAGGAAAAGAAAAAAACGCGCGCACACAGAGGGAAGAAAAAAAAAAAAAGCAAAAACTTCAGAAAAGGAAAAAGGAAAAGAAAACCCATACGCGCGCATTCTTCCTTTTTTTTTCTTGCTTTGCCATACTCAACAAATCCTTTTTCGTTTTTATAGCCGCCGCATCAGTCTTTGTTATTCCTACGCTATCAGAGAGAGAGAGTAATACTCCGCGTATCAATCAATCAATCAATCAATCAATATATATATATATATATATATTCATTTCACGCTCATATCCTGCATTTGGCTGCTTGGTTTCTTTTACATATGCGCCAATTTGCAAGGGAAAAAGTAATAATAACAAAAAAAATTTAATATGCGTATGTGTGCGTGTGTGTGTGCTTGCTACCCTTCACTGCTTAATGTCATCATCTTCATGTAGTTCATAGACCATGATCAGCGAGGAAGCACTCTCAATGTACAGTAATGATTGTAGTATAATAGAAAGGAAACGTTTTGATACAAGATAGCAAACCGCCAACTAATGGAAACCTCCAGTGAAAATACAATCCTACCCTACTTTTCTGTGTGTGTGTGTGGGTATGTTATAGAGCAAACATATAACGCTATAGGAACGCAGAAAAGAGAATTATGAAACCGTCAGGCCACGGCACACAATCCTTCAGCGCACCCACACACACACACGCACACATACACGTACTTATAATATGTGCCAGACACACTGTTCGCCACAATGGCAAACCACCAGAGAGAAAGAAAGAGAGAGAGAAGTTAGTAAGTAATCATTCGAGAGCAACGAATGCTCAACTACATACGTACGCAAGAGTGAAAAAAAACGAACAAAATTGGTGAGCGGAAACAATAAAATGCTGAAAAGACTGTCGAGTAGAGTGTAGCTAAAACATAGAAAAAAAAATAGAAGAGAAAAAAAGGAGGAAAGGGAGAAGAAGAACTCAAAGAAATGCACGTAAGGAGAAACTACCGCACAAGAAAATTGATTTCCTTCTCTTTCCTCTCCCACAATTAGTCATACCACCCCGGTACCTCCTCAACAATCGCCGTGCTCGTGGTACTAGGCCGTGTTATGCCCTGTCCTAGCGTCGGCGCCTCCTCACCCTCCAGTGCGCTTAGGCCGCGGTCCTCTTCGGGGTCGGGGGCCACAGTGGAGAGCTCAGGGTCGCGCTCCGGCGGTGGGCACGCAAACTCCTCGCTTCCTAGCTCAGAGGGGGAGCAGTTTGGCATGCTGCCGAGCTCGCCAGCCGCCTCAGCGTTCTCCTCGTCAATGGCGCGGGCCATGAGGGCCTCACGGTGACGCTCGCGCTCCAACCACAGCGCCTCCGTTGCCTTGCGATCTATGTAGCCACGATATACGCGCTGAATCTCAGTTGCAGCTAGATTGAGCAGCTCCTCAGCCTCCAGCTCAGCTGTAATACGGTCGTGCATAGCATACCGAAGCGCAAGCAGCTCCAGACGCGCCATGACCATCTTGAAGAAACACTGGATCGTGCGCGCTGCTACCTCTACCCGCTCCTGCTCCGCACGCTCGGATGCGTCGCTATCATAGCCGTCCTCCAGGTCCTCTTCAGCGTCGTGGTCATCGTCAATCTGCTGCTCCTCTTCAATTGTCTTCGCTAATTCCTCCTCGGTCTCTGCCTCTGTCTTCTGGAGCCGCTCCAGCACCTCATGCTCGGCAACAATAAGAGAGCGAGTGGTGGGACGCGGCACTTCCTCGGCATCACGCTCCTTCTCGGCATCGCGCTCCTTCTCGGCATCACGCTCCTTCTCGGCATCCTCCGCCTCAGTCTTCTCTAGAGCGGCAAGATACGCAGACACCGCTTCGCTTCGACGGCAGACTTGAGTCTTAGAGCTAGCACGGCGCATGAAGTTGGTGATGGCGTAGCTGGCCTCATCCTCATCCGCACGCTTGAGAGAGTCATTCTTGAGTTGCTGGATCTCCTTCTTGGCCTTGATAACCTTCGCAAAGCCATCAAGAACCTCTTCAGGAGCTGGAGCCTGCCTCTCAGAGTTCACGTTTTCAGCCATCAGCTCATTCTCCTCTGCGAAGACTAGCTCCTCCTGGGACACCAAACGCTGAAGCTCCGTGTGTTCGCCTTTCACCAATACCGAGGTAGTCGGCCTGCTTCCATCGGAGTCCTCCAGTTCATCCGCTAGCGCCTTGCTAGTTTCTCTGCTGGCTATCTTCTCTGCCTCCACTAAACGTGAGAGCTTCTCGTGTTCGCTCGCCACTTGCGCTGCGGTGTTAGGCCGGTTCTCATCCAGTTCTGTGAATTCATTCGCCAGCGTCTTGCTAGCTTCCTCGCTGGCTATCTTCTCTGCCTCCACTAAACGTGAGAGCTTCTCGTGTTCGCTCGCCACTTGCGCTGCGGTGTTAGGCCGGTTCTCATCCAACTCCGTTGCAGGCGCCCCATCTTTTTCTTCCATAGTCGCTTGCTCGACAAGAAATGCCTCTACCTCCTCCTTCTTCTTGGCCACAACACTCTGGGCCACAGCACCGCGTAGAAAACGTGAAATCGTGGCGCTTGCCATCTCCTCCTCCGTGCGCCTTAGGTACGCATCGCGGGTGGCTTGTAGGTCGTGTATCTCCTTCTTAGCTCTGATGATGTGGCCGAAGCCGCTGATTGTGTATGCCGCCTGCATTGCTGCGTCAGAGTTCATCTCTGCTGTGGACTCTACGTTTTGCAAGCGATTCAAGGTGAACTTTTCCGCCTCGATCTGATCAGCAATGATAGGGCGAGGAGGCTCTTCGGAGCTGACGCAAGAAGAAGGGGGCGCCACCTCCTCCGCGGACTCCTCCTTCTCCTCCTTACGTACCTCTTGTCGCTGTATGCGCGGAAACATGCCTGCGTAAGAGTTGAGCACTGTGTAGTCAAGCACAGCTGCATCGCTGCGCTCGTGTTCCGCAAGGGCATCTATGTAAGCGCCATACACTGCCTGGACGTCGCGGAGGTACAGACGCGCTAGATGACCGCGATACGCATTGCTGATCTGTGTGGCAGCCTTGGCTCTCTTCGCCTCCGCAGCTGCCTTCTTCTCCTGGGCAGCAGCGGCAGCGAGCTCCTCAGAGGCAGCCAGGGAGGTTGCACCCTTGGACTTGGACTTCGAGCGCTTAGCACGCGCAACGAGCTTTCTGGAGTATGGTGCCAGCTCGTCCAGACTCTGTGCCTCGGCGATCTTGCGCATGCGGTACTCCTGTTGAGCGTCTCTAAGGTCACCCAGCTTCCTTCGCAGGCAGCGGGCCTCCTGTTCCTGCTGGTGACGCCTGCGCACCTCCTCGAGGGCAGCAGAGACCACCTCCTCGTCGTAGGAGTCAAGTGTCCGCACTGGGGATGTACCAGAAGGACCTTCATCGGCACCCTCCTCGCTCTGTCTGCGGTCGCGAGTGTAAACCCACGTGCGCGGCGTAGATGCAGTGAATGTCTCAGCGGTCGCGCCGACATCATCAACACACTCTTCCTCGTCCTTCTCCTCGTCGTCATCGTCATCGTGATCATGGCTGACGTCTGTCGAAGTCTGAGCCTCGACCTCTTCGCACTCTTCCAGATAGGCACGCATTGCTTGAGCAGAGCGCTGCACCGATGCCTTAGCGGCTGCGAGCCTCATGAAACAAGTAATGATGCGACTGCTGTTGTCCTCGTATGCCACCTTGTCTGCCGCCTCCCTCTCATTCATATTGGCATCGCGCGCATGCTTGAGCGCAGCAACAGCCTTCTTCGACTTGATCATCTTCACGAAGCCGCTAAGAGCCTCCTCGGCGGCCTCGCGCTTTTTGTCAGCATCGTCCACTGCCGCCATTGCGGCCTCTGCCTCTGCCTCGGCAGCAGTCTGTGCCTGCAGTGCACGCTTGGCATCTGAGAGCTTCAGGCGGTCACGAAGTTCCATGAGCTCTGCCTCTGCTCTCCTATCATCCTCACCCCCAACGAGGATCTCAAGCGCTGTTCGCAGTGCCGCCGCATCCTCCTCCTCGAGCACGCGCAGGCCTCGCATGTACCGGGCGGACTCCCTTGCAAGAGCCTCAACCTCAGCAGCGAGTGCGGCACGCGCGAAGTAGCCGCGACCGATCCTTTGCATTTGGCCCACCAGCACGTTGACACGGGCTCGCGTGAGGCCCTTATAGTACTTGCTGCGCAGGCGTCTGAGCTCCTCTCTAGCGTAGTGTGCACGGTACGCGCGCTGAATCGCAGAAGCCGCCTGGTACTCGCTCTGGCCTTTATTGATAATCTCGGCAGCTCGAAGACGCGCCTCCGTGAGAAGTGGCATGGCGTGTCTCTGTGTGATGATCATACGACCAAAAGACTGAAGCTTGATCGCCGCCTTGCGCTTCCGTTCATACTCGCGCCGCTGTTCTTCCAGTGCCTCACGCTCCGCACGCAGGCCATTCGCAATCTCGCGTGCCTTGGAGCATCGCCAGGTGGACTGAATTCTGTAGGCCGCCCTATTGCGGTGGTGCCGCTCCTCCGCCAGGCGCAGCGTCCGCATCTTTCGCAGACTGTCGCGCGCCCGTAGTCTCTCCAAATAACGCCGCCAGTGGCTCTGGATAGCCGTCGCTGCAAAATCGCGTCTCTCCTTCTCACGCGCAATAGCCTCGGCACGGGCAGCCTCCTTTTGCAGCTGGGCGTACTGCTCGCGAGCCTGGCAGCAGCGGTACCATTTCTGGATGCATGTCGCCGCGCCATTCGCGTTCCGGTCATAGGCCCGCCGTCTCTCCACCTCCCTTCGGCCCAGCCAGCCGCGTGCGATGCGCTGGATGTGCGTCGCGGCAACGTTCCCCTCTCCACGAAACTGCTTCCCGACAGTCTTTCTGCCCTGCGCACCACCCGCGTTGCCGCCGCGGCAGAGCCTCTTGTACCGACGATACGCTCTCTGGATCTTGCGAGCTGCTAAGGTGCGGCGCATCTGCTTGCGCTCCTCCTCACGCGCGCGCGCTCCCTTAATAGAGCCCATCCTTCGCCGGGCGAGGTGACCACGATAGTAGCTCTGAATCATGACTGCCTTGACATACTTTCGCTCCAGCTCCTCCTCATCGTGTACAAGCATGTCAAGACGGTCTGTGATGTACCCCATCAGATCACCGCCGCCACGCTCAAATTGAGACACCTCGCGTACGGTACCACCTGGCGCAGTCGGTGCCGGGACGTGCTTCTGCTTTGGCTTCTCTGCAGGAACGTCCATCGGGGTCGCAGGAGTAGTCGCGGTGGTCACTGATTTATGTGACTCAGATGTATTCTTAGTACTTGAGCGTGTCGTTTGAATCGGAGGCAGCTGGCGGGGTGGGGCCTGCTGGTTGCTAGTAAAGTTGTTGAGGCTGTTAAGAATGCTGTTGTTGCTGGCGTTATGGGTAGAGTTCTGCTGTGCATTCGCCGCCTTCCGAGGGCTACGACGGCGGTCGTTGGTTGCCTTGTCCTTGTCCTCATCCTCGTTGCCATGCAGCGGTGAGAGACGTCGCTTCGGTCTGCTGAGCGTCTCTCGATGCAGAAAATGTTCAGGTTGGCGCGGTACCTGGTACTGATACACCTTCTCTACCTCCTTCTGCTTCTGGGAAACCATCACTTTGGTGGTTGGCCTGCTGCTAGATGGGGTTTCGCGTGAGGAGCGCCTGCCGGAGTTTCCAGGAATGGCGGTTGGCTTGCTAGATGGGGTTTCGCGTGAGGAGCGCCTGCCATTGTTTCCAGGAATGGCGGTTGGCCTGCTAGATGGGGTTTCGCGTGGGGAGCGCCTGCCGGAGTTTCCAGGCATGGTGTCGGCAACGCGACGAGACGAAGAAGGCTTACTCTGAGCGGCAGCAGCAGTAGCAGCTTGGTCCTTACCCCGTGTGGTTGCAGCCTGCTTAGCACGACTGGTGGGTGGCGTGATGGAACGCGAGTGCCCTGAAGGCGCCGTCGCGCTGTGTCGCTTGGTCGCTGGAGCAGAGCGCGTTGGGGCTGCAGCGATATGTCGATCCGCTGCAGCGCCGCCAGCCGCTGAGCGTGTCTTCGTCGGCTGCGTAGGTATCCTGGGAGTCCTCAGCTTCGGTCCGGAGGCAGCGGTGCTGTGGTTGTCAGTGGGAAGATGTTGAACGGCTCCGCTGCAGAGAAAGGGATGAGGAAATATCTCAGCGCCATCGTCGGCGCTGGTGTCCGCACGATCTCCAGCACCAGTGTGCGCTGATTTGCGGGGCGTGGTGCCCAGGGAAGAAACGTTTCGCCCTGTTGAGGCGGGGTTTTTGGCATTGGCCACTCCATTGGCACTGAAGAAATTGTTTTGTGACGGCAAAGGAGATGGCACTGAAGGCTTTCCAGCGCGCACGGCCCCTTCTGCTGCTGCAGTGTGCATCGCGTTCGCAGCGAAGGCACCGGACGGTGACTGGCTCTGCTGGTATCGTTGCCAGCTGCGTTGAATAGAGCGTGTGGTACCGCTATCTGCGCCTACAGTTGCACATGCAGTGTGGTAAGCAGTGGCGTACTCCTCCAGGCACCGCTCACGATCTACTGGCTCAAGCGCCATGGCAAGGTTGTGGTGGGCAACGGCAAGGAGAGAAGGGTCCTCGGGAGTGTTGCTAAGTAGCTCGATGGCACGCTGGGCCATCATGGCGCCTTCCTCGCTGAGCCGTAGCTGCACAAGAATAGCGCTCATGTTCATGTACGCCACGGGGGATTCCACACCGGTGGTGTCCATCGACTCCTTCATATACGAGATGGCCTCCTTGAAGTGGCCGCGGCGCCGCTCAAGACAGCCCAAGTTGTTGAGCGTCACTCCGCGCAAATGAAGACGGCGGTCGGGAACCTCGCGGAGCGGGTAGGCGTCCCCCTTGGTCAGCTCCAGACTGTAATGGAGGACTCGCAGCGAGATGTCAAAGTCGCTCTTCTTGAAGCTCTGCACTCCGTACGTGTTGCACTTCACCACAAGACGCTCAGCCGCGTCGTAGAGACCGTTGGCTGCGATGACCTGCTGGTCGCTAAGAGCCGCATGAGACTCGGGAGTTTGTCTGTGCTGCAACTGGTCCGTAATATTAGCAACCACGGTACTGCGAATCTGAAGTGCGCGTTCCATGAGCTGAATGCAACGTCCATCATCGCCGTCCTGCTCGCTCTGGAGGGCCTGAAGCTCCAGAATTTCGGCCTCGTTGATAGTCTCGCGGCCATTGAGCATGCCAGTAGATGGAGGAGGATTACTCAAAGAATAGCGGCGTACTGCTGGTGTAGCCATCGCCTCTGTTTTGTTTTGCTTCTAACTATACAAAATATTATGTAATGTTGTATTTGCAGTTGTTCCAGCACGGGGGAGCCGAGCCTCTATGTATGTATCTATCTCCTTCTTGTGAGAAGATGTTAAGGAACAAGTACAGCTACACACTAGAAAAAAAAAATGGGGAGTAGGTGGATTCTCTAAAAAAAAATATATAATAATAATAATAATAGACTATATAGTCCGATGCAATGTCAAAAATTATTTTGACTGCTAGAGATGCTATGTACAAAGATAAAAAAAATCCTTCCCCTAAGCAGTCGCACCTCAAGTGTGTAAAGCGGGTGGCTGCTTATAAAGACAGAAAAAAAAACGCTTATGGTTTGAACCAATAACTAGCAAGCACATAAAAAAAAAAAGAAGAATAATAGAAAAAATAAAAGGCAATAACAATTAGCTGTCGTGAAAAAAATTGAACACCAACAAAGAAAAAAAAAAAAACAGTGGTAGAATCCTGAGTTGAATACGCATATCCAGTGACGCTAAATACTGTACATATCAATTACTACTGTATAGCGTGCATCAACAAACAGAAAGCTTTGTATATAATTTAACTTAAAAAAAAAAAAAAATGAGTTCCTCGATAGCAATGAAAAGGGTGGGGGAGGGCCGCTTGCTTCAGCTCCACTTTCGTCCGCCCTGCACAATCATCCTTGAACTATGCAGGGGTGTTGAAGCTGTCCGCTGGCACCACCTCGTGCACGAAGTGACGTTCATTGCTCTGAAACTGCTGGACAGTGGCAAAGCCGTGCTCGGCATCTCGTGGAGCTAGCAGCCACTTCTCAGTAAGAAGACCCTGCACGCCCACAGGCCCGCGGGCGTGGATCCGTGAAGTGCTGATGCCCACCTCCGCCCCAAGGCCGAACCGGTAGCCATCAGCAAACCGCGTGGAGCAGTTGTGAAACACGCAGGCACTATCGACTCCGGTCTGAAACTGCTGGGCCACAGCCGCACTTGTGGTCATGATGCAGTCCGTGTGATGTGAGCCGTACGTATTGATGTGGCGGATAGCCTCCTCGAGAGAGTCCACCACCTCTACTGTCATGTGTTCATCGCCGTACTCAACGTGCATGCTCTCTGCAGACTTTGTGGCAAGACCAGCGGCAAGTGCCTTGGGTCCAGCGTAGAATTTCACACCAGCCTTCTCAAGGGAAGACACGACGTAGTGTGCCTGTGACGGCGCGGAGACAGCGTTGCTCGTGCAAGGACTCTCAAGCCACTCGCGGTGAAGCAGAAGGGTCTCAGCGGCGTTGCACGCGGCGGGGTAGTTGAGCTTCGCGTCAGCAGCCACCATAACCACCTTGTCCAGCTCGGCATCGTCGTGTGCGTACACGTGGCAGATACCATCCGCATGACCCAGCACAGGAATGTTCGTGGAGCGCTGGATGTTCTGCACCATCGCATTGCTGCCGCGTGGAATGACCAAATCAATGTACCCGTCCAGCTTGAGCAGCTCATATACGTCAGCGCGCGAGGTGATGAGACCAATTGCACCGCGCGGCACAACATTGCCAGAGGCGGCGCATACAGCATCCATGATGATGGAGTGCAGCGCAGCGTTAGAGTGCTCTGCCTCCCTGCCACCCTTAAGAAGGAGCCCATTGCCAGAGCAAAGCGCAAGTGCAGCGATCTGCGGAAGGCTGTCAGGGCGTGACTCAAAGACAACGAGCAGCACGCCAATTGAAGCGGTCTGCCTCACAAGTGTCAGGTCGTTGTCCAGACGGCACGCACTGAGAACACGCCCGATAGGATTTGGCATTGCTGCGATAGACTTGATTCCCTCAACGAGGGTGCTTATTTTGCTGTCGGTGAGCTCGAGTCGCTTCAGCAGAGGGGCGGCAAGAGAAGTTTCCTTTGCAATAACAAGATCCTTCTTGTTGGCCTCAAGAATGCTAGCACGGTGCGTGTCCAATGCTGTTGCGACCGCCAGGAGAACCGCCTGACGCTCCACGTAGGAGAGTGAGTTGAGCTTGAGGGAACCCTCTCGCGCAGCTTGTGCGTGCTGCTGCATGGCCTTACGAGCCGCCGTGACTTCGTTGCTAGTGGACATGGGGAAGGGTGTTATAGCCCGAATCAACTTGGGCTGGTTGTTTTGCTTTTTTAATGTACGCAACAGCTTAAAGTATAGCAGATAATAGGGGAAAGGGAAGAGAGGAGAAGAAAGGCAGGCGAGCAAGCAAAGCAATAATGGTGGTTATGCACCTTGTTTAAAATCAGTAAAAATATGTATCAACTTGCAATGAAATGAAGCAGTTGGGAAAAGAAAGAAGTTATTTTTTTTGGCCTTTGGCAAGTGACGAACTGTAAACTCAATCAGCGGACACTTATAAATATGAAGAGAAAGAAAGAGGAAAAGAATGGAGAGAATGGAGAGAGAAAGACACATGGCAATCGAGAGAAAAAAAAAGAAAGAAAGAGAGAAGTAAGGCTCCTACTGCTACTGCGCCATCTGTCTCTTGTTCGATAGCACACGCACCAGCACACTCTTGGCAGGCATCGTGTCCGTTTTCTTAAGAATAGCCACCCCATCCTGCTGCCGCCACGCATTCACCGCTTCAAATCTTACAAAGTTACCGTCCAGTAGCTTTGCGTACGTCATGGCCCAGAATACCTGCTCTGCAGTGGTACCGCACTTGAACACCAAGCAGTGCTGAAGAGAGGGTATCGCGGGCGTGAAGGCCGCAACGGGAAATACTGTGAGAGCCGCACATTGCGCCAGTGCCAGCGCCACCACACCTTGCACTCCAGTACACCCCGACAGCGCAAGAGGCGACCTCTCTGAAGACAAAGAGGGAGAGAAAGTAGAGAAAAATGCCTGCACCCGCCGCAGCCGCTGAGCGTCCTCCTTCTCCAGCTTCCCCTCCGTAGATGACGCGCCGTCCTCCCCTTTCCGTGCCACCACTTCAAAGGTGTTGTCACCTGAGAGGTAGCGCACAATACCCTTCTTGCGCAGCACCAGCAGATCCCACTCCACCTGTGCCGTCATGGGACAGAAAAGTTCAGATGGATAACGCTCAGCCAGCGCTGATGCGATGTTTCGTGTGGCACTAGTGGGGCCATCGGCAGCAATAAGGTCAGCCTTGTTGAGGGCCACCACCATGGGAAAGCGCAGGCGAGTATACAAGGCCACAAGCAGGTGCAGGTCCTTGGCAGTCCACGACTTGAGGCGCATCTTGAGCTCTAGTTCGTTACACATACCCATCAGCTGCAACACGGAGTCAACAAAGCTGGGGGTACTGCGGTACCCACTGAACATGGTCCGCAGCTTGAGCGGGGTGCGGAAGATAGAGCCCCACTTGCTCTGCAAGTTGTCATAAATCCAGTTGTGCACCTCGGCACGCACCCATGAGATGTCCTCTAGAGTGGAGCCTTGGCCAGGTGGACAGGCAGTGCCATCGGCGTTGGTTGCACCAGCACCATCCACGACGTGCACCAGCACATCTGCGTCACAAAGATCGTTCAAGAACTGATTGCCTTTACCTTTGCCTTGGTATGCACCCTGCACAAGCCCTGCGACATCCTTGACAACAATCGGATGGCGGCGGTACTGGCAGGCAGCACCGTAGCAGCTATTGCCATCCGCGTTTCCACAGTCTCCTCTAGAAAGCACAGGCACGTGACCGTATGATGCATCGCACTTTGTGAAGCCCGCGTGCAGTGAGCCGGGGGAGCTTGCAGAAAACAGCAAAACAGAACAGGGGCACTGCAAAGGGCCGAAACCACGACCAATATTGGGGTCTATTGTAGTGAACGGAAAAGCCGCCACGTGGGCCGCCTCGCTTTCGCTTTGGGGATCTGTAATGGCATTAAAAAAAGTGCTCTTGCCAGCACTGGGCTTGCCAATCAAACCAATCGTAAGTGTCCAAGACCCACCTTGCTGCTTCGCTGGTGTGTCTTGGCTCTCAGTAGCCCTCGAGTCCACCTCTTTTTTCTTTTGCTGCTGCTTTGTCGACTTGCCCGCCTTGACAGCCAGCAGCAGCCGCTCAGCCTCAGCCTCAGCCTCCGCAATGTTCGCTACCCTCGCTTCTTCATCCTCAGCAGCCCACTCTGCAGCCATGGCGTTGATGCCACACATGACGACCTCGTCGCTGCTCCCGCTGCCAGTCTCCTCGCCGGGACCACGCGGTGGCACAAGTGCCTCCTGCAGCTCCGCAACGTGCTCCAGTGCGTAGGCGTTGGCGCTCATCCACGTCGGCATGATGACCGCTACGGCCCCAAGTTGAGCCTCCTCACGCATGTGCGCTGTCGTGCTCAGCACCAAGTCAGCCCGCCACTTCTCAAAAGCCACCGAGTGCCACTTGGGGCCTCCTGTGACACTCACCTCAGGCAGCACAGTGGGGTAGCGACGGGGAAGACGGAAGTGCATCATCAAGTGCCGCAGCGCGGACGCCACCTCCTCTGAGTTCGTTAGTCTGTTGGCCTCTTCCGACACGTCAAACAGTGGCAAAATCACCTCTGCACCTTCTTGGCGGTCTCGATTGCGAATGCAATCATCAAACATAGCCGTTAGTATGTCTAACTCGCTCTCGCGCGCCTCCAAAGCCTCTTGCGCAGCCGTTGTGCCGCTTGCAACACCTTCGCAGAACGCATGTATCGTCGCAAGTGCAGATTGCTGCTGTGGCACGCTGTGAGCGTGCTCGTGGGTGAGCAGCCCCGCGCTGGACCCACACGCCATCGCAAACTCGGTACTCTCAGTCGATTTCACAATGACGTCACGTTTGCCCACGATGTGCAGCGATGGGAGGTCCAAAAGAAACTTGTCTGGTTCCGTTACAGCTTGGGTATAGTCTGAGAGTAGTTTGGTGCCTGCAAAGACGCGGCGGGGGTCAGGCGAACCAGCCACGATGATGCCCCGCACTAGAGCCTCCTTCTTTGCCTTATCTTTTTCCAGAGCATGTCTCATGATATAGCGCACTGCCATGAGAGCACCTTGAGAAAAGCCAAAGAGAACGTCGGGATGACTGCGAGACACCGCCTCATCCACCACGCGATCTCCCTCGGTATAATCCCCAACTGCCTCGGCGACTCCGTCTCCTGATGTGCTTGTGCACCAAGACCTGGTGTCCACAGCGTCCTCTTGCGCATTGAGGAGAAGCAGATGTGGGGCATCGATGAACTCGAGCACAGCGATGTCCCTAAGCGCTGCCTCTAGCGTACAGAGCTGATTCTCAAATTTACTGGCTGTCTGACGACTGCCGTGTAAACACAGAATCTTTAGCATTATGATATTTTCCTTTTTCCTTTTCCTTTTCTTTGTTTGCAAAAAGTATGTATATATATATATATATATATATATATATATATATCACGGGGGCTTTATTGTGGGCTATCAAGAAAGGAGTTAAGATACAAGTTTATATACTGATAATGTCAATTTATTGTATTTTTATCACTTTTCTTTTTTCTGTGACTAGGCAATGGAAACTAAAAAGGTGTGTGTGCTACACTCTTTCTATCCATGCATGCAACGGCGCTTTCGCTGTTACTGAATATTAAAAATAAAAGGCTTTCCTTATTTTAAAAAAAAAATGCGGGAGAAATGATTGTTTACGGGTATGAGTGCAGATATTGATAATATTTTAATACGTAAGGAACAGATCATACACCTGACGAAATCTGCATGTACTCTATCCATACATATATATGGTCTTTCATTCAAGAATATATATGTATTTAAGAAGCAAATGGTAAATCAAAACAACAACACCATCAAAAGGGTCAACGCGAAAGAAAGAGACGAGAGAAGAAATGACAGCCCTCCTCCCTCCTCCCTCTCACGCTGCCAATTGAAAAGAGAGCTCAGTCAAAGACGGCACCTTGCTCTTGCTCTTCCGCGTGTGCGAGCGCGAACTATCCACCGGTGAGCTGACAGTCTTGCTAGAGACAAAGGACACTGAAGCAGCGGTAGCCGCCACCCTACCGGCGCTCCCAGATTTCTCGCCTTGTGGCTCAGGAAGCGACAGCTGATGGCACAGAAAGTAGTACGCTAGCTGCGCAACGTGCCTGCACTTCTTCTCGCCCTTGTCAGTATAAAGCACCCTTTCAAAGGAACGTGGCGTGCAGGTACAGTCCAGCGCAGAGAGCATCACTGACTCATCCGCCATGAAAGACTCCCACGCATCTCCTACTTCCAAGCTAGCCATCACCAAAGGAAGAAAGTTCACAACAGCGGACACGCGTACGTACGTGCGCACAAAGCAGCTCACTTGATATTTCATGTACCCCTGACTCGCACACATATACCCGGAAAGGTAGTCATTCCCGCTGAAGCGTACAACGTTCACGGCAGTGGTCCACACGTCTGGAGTGAAGAAACGCGTAAGGTACTGATAGAGACGACTTTGGCAGTGGGGAGAGAACATGATGCGGGGTGGTCTTGCAGCTAGCACTCGGCCCTCACGCGAGCTTGCGGGAGCAAAGACGCACGCCTGATTGGCTGCGGGGCGGACCAGGCCGTACAGCAGCCCAAGCGGCCGTTGCTTCTGATCTTGTAAAGAAAGCAAAGAATGAGGGTGGTGTACGGCCGTCGTGTTGACGTGATGGAGAATGACCGCAGGGCGGCGAGGACGGAGAGCGAGGGCACGTGCAAGGCCATTCCATCGGCACAACTGATCAAAGACACTCTCGCTCAGCATCTCCACGCACACCGACGGCGATGGCGGCGTTACCACAGTTGGCACTGAATAAAATAGTGCATTACTACTTGCACCTCCTCCCTCATGACGGCCAGCTCCATCCACTCTCCTCCAGCTAGAGAGCAGCGCAGCACATGCGGAGACACCTGACATAATCTGCGCCTGTGGCAGCAGTGCATCCTGCATCGCTTGCTTGCCTACAGCGGTAGTGTACACGCCCACGCTGGCATCTGGATTGATACAAAAAGCGCGGCAGACATGAGATATGATGACCCCTAGTCTGCTTTGCTGTGAAACCGGAGAGGCCGATAAAGAAGATGCCAGCCGGGAACAGCACACAGCGAACAGTGGAAGTATAAGCGCATTCTCAACGTAGGAGCGCTGCACCCATGACATGAGGAGCGGCCTCACTGCATCAATGCGGTGAAGCACAAATACAATGAGCCTCTTGCCCTTTGCATTTTCGTCCTGTGCAGAAGCTGCGGCAAACGACGAGTTCACCAGGCTGGACCATTCCACCAAGAGCTGGCGCAGCTTCTCGCTTCTTCCATCTAGCGGCTCACTATCGGCAGTGCCTTGCGGAGGTACTTCTACAAAAAGGCACGATTGCTGAGGCGGGCAAGGCGTAATAGGCAGCAAGAGAGGAGAGGTTCTAAGAAGTGGAGAGGAGGCTGCTGGCGTTGTCGCTGCTATCTTGCTTTGGGGTTTGCGAGCTCGTCTTGTCGCTTTGGTAGCAGCATTTATGAACGCAAGATCACTCAAGGGAACGTCATCGCCAATGAGGACCTTCTGCGTATCCTTGGATGCCTTTAAATGTTCAGTGTAATAAACCGCTAGTGGAAGATCATCCTCGTCCTCATTGCTTGAGTGCAAGCACTGATCCTCCGGCTTTCTTTTCCTTGTCTTCTTCTTCTTCTTCGCCGGCTCCCGAGTAGCACTTGGAATACCTGGCTGGGAAATTACCTGCGTGGGTGTACCGCTCGCAAAGGACTGTGTTGCTTTACCATCGGTTCCTTTCTTATTTTTCTGCTTCCGGGTCGTTGAGGAACCTTGAAGTAAAAAATCATGTCGATCCATAAAAGGATTCAGTACTTGTTTATCCCCCTCTACAATGCCCTGAAGGAGCTGAAGAGAGTTAGATAGGTGGTACAAGTCTTCGCTGGACATGTTGCGGCCACGCTTGCGGCTCCGCGGTTTCTTGCCTGTACCGTTGCTGCCGCTGGTCTGAGAGCTTAGTGGACGTGTGCTAAGACTATTAACAGAGGTGCTCTTCGAAGGAAGGAGAGCATCCTCAGTACTTTCGGCGGCGGCAATGACATTGGAGAAGCTCATACTGTCACTGTCATCATCCTCCCCACCGCCGCCATTGAATGGGGCAGCAGGGGCTTGGGATGAAACCTCCGGTGCTGTCTCCAGTAGATTGCCACATCGCTGCTCGTTCATTCCTTTCTGCCTCTCTTCATGAAAAGGTAAAATAGAAATTAAATTGCTACTAAACATAGTCTACTCAACCGCAGCTGCTTCGGTGCCTCTATTAGGATATTCTTATCTAGCTATGTATCTCTCTCTGTGTATGTTTATGTGTATATGTTGCGCGCCTGTGATGGCGATGTGATCTACTCTATAAAATTCTGTTTTACTCAATGTGATGAGAACTGAGTTTTAAACAACAAAGAAAAGATAAGAGAAAACCAGAGGGCACTATTTCTCTAGTGCATTCTGCACTACAAAAGCATCAATGTTCTTTTTTTTGTATGATATACGTATCACAAAGAATACATGGCTCTGAGAGGAGGGGGAGAAAATGGCTCATCAGCGCATCTTGAGTTGGCCCAGTATCCAGGATAACACGTCTCAAACTTTGCGCCGAACTCAGTGTGCAAGTCATGTATGCGAAAATTAAGACGACGTGATTAGCTTTATTTACTCATTTATATGCTTCTCTGAGCGATGTTATTGATTTAACATGTGAAAATGACTTTTTTTTTGTTTCGGACAGTGTAGGTGCCCATCATTGCATGAGAGTAGTAACATAATACCGCTCCCTTTGAGAATGATGTGCACGATCAAGCAATGGTAACGAGAAAGACAGAAAGCAGAACAGCAATGGCCACCGCCTCCCTCCTCCTCCTCTCCTCTCACTCTTTCAGAAACAACCGTATATCAATTATAGCATCAGTAGTGTAACTTGCAATGATAATAATAATAATGATATAGCAGAAGAGAGAATGTCCGCTTTTCGACTTTCCTCTCACCCAACACGCATAAAGAGAGCTGACAATGTGAATAGAGAAACAAAAGAAAAGAAAGAAGAGCAGAAAAGGAGAAATGTCTAGCGCTACTTTTCTCCCTCTCATTTCTTCTTCTCCGCGTCCTGCCGCTGTGTCTTCGTCGAAGACTCGGCGGGGGTCTTTTCAGCATTGCGGCGGTCGCGGAGTTGCTGGAACCACATCTCCGAGTACAAGCCGCCGCGTGCAATGAGCTCATAGTGGGTGCCCTGCTCCGCAAGCCCACCCTTCCCGTCAAGAACGAAGATAATATCCGCCTCCCTCACGGTAGTGAGTCGATGAGCAATGAGGATAATCGTCCGCGGTGTGCCGCGTTGCGAGGCGTTCTTGAGTGTCCGCATCACGTTCAACTCCGTTGTGCTATCCAGTGCTGAAGTGGCTTCATCCGCGAGCAAAATAGGCGAATCCTCAAGAAGCACGCGAGCAATTGCCACTCGCTGCTTCTCTCCGCCAGATAGCTTCAAGCCCCGCTCTCCCACAGGGGTGTCATAGCCCTCGCTCATCCGACTCACAGTGTCGTGCAAACTGGCTTTCTTGGATGCCTCAAGCACCTCTTCATCCGTCGCGTTCATGCGTCCATATAAAATGTTGTACTTGACAGACTCGTTGAAGAGCACCGTGTCTTGAGGAATAACACCTATGCACTCACGCAAGCTTGGCAGCTGCAGATCCTGCAGCGGCTGCCCATCAAAGAGAACCTCGCCTGACGCCGGATCGTAGAAGCGGAAGAGAAGACGAAAGATGGTGCTCTTACCGCTGCCAGAAGGGCCCACAAAGGCCACCGTCTTGCCGCCAGGGATGGTGAGAGAAAGGTTGGCGAGAATGGGTCGGTCCACCTCCGTCTTATAGGTGAAGGAGACGTTCCTCAGCTCGATGGTGCCGTTGCGGTAGACGTACGGCTTGGCGTCCTCCCGCTCAACGACCTTTGGATTTTGATCCAGCAGCGCAATCATAGCCTGCATGTTCTGCGTGGAAGCCTGCACTTCGCGGTAGATCATGCCCAGATAGCTCAAGGGCATGTACAGTTGCATCAGCAGCGCATCCACGAGCACCAGGTCACCCACCGTCATCGCCCCCGACAATACACCGCACGTTGCAAAGTACAAACTCATTACGCCTGCTACGGCAAAGATAAACTGCTGGCCAAAATTGAGCACTGCCATCATTTGATCTAGCACAACGAGTTGGTTGTTCATCTTGGTCGTCTCGGTGCTGATGCGGGCTGATTCATACTTTTCCGTGCCAAAGTACTTGACGGTTTCAAAGTTAAGCAGAGAATCCACAATCAAGCCACCCACGCGGCTGTCAAGGTTGTTGTACCTCGCACGGTACTTCGATCGCCAGTTAGTCACCGCGAGCGTCCAGGCCACATAGGAAGCGACAGCCACAACGGCAATTACAATAAATTGAGGTCCTGCCTGGGTCTGCAGTGCAGTACACACTAGCGCCATCTCAAACGCGGTAGGGCCAACCATAAAGAGTAGGGAGTAGGCTAGCGTCCAGAAAGCCCGGCTACCACGATCTAAATCTTTGCTAAGAACGCCCGTCTCACGATTCAAGTGGAACGTGAGGTCAAGACAATGCAACTTGTTGAACATCTCCATAGCTAGCGTAGTCGAGGCGTGCCCGCCAACGGGGGCAAACAGCACCGTCTTCAGCTCCTCCACTACAGACGTGGTGATGCGGCAAATGCCATAGGCAGCCACACAACCAAACACGCCGATGCCAACTGGGCCAATGGTGGTGACCGCAGCTGTAGTCGCCGTAGCTGGAGCGAGAGCGTCAACGATGGCTTTAAACCAGAACGGAACCGCGATCTTGAGCACTTTAGCTGTCAGCACACACGCAACGCTGCCCACGACAAGCACCTTGATCTTGGTCTGGCCCTTTGGCCACAGATGCTCCCAGACCTTTGAAAGAACACGCTGGACAGGAATATCAGAGGGATTCTCGGAGATGAAAATGCCATCGCGACGCTCTTCGCCTGCTGCTTCGTCGCCCTGAAAGATATTCGCAGCTAAACTCACCTTCACACTAGTCGTTGGAGACGCGTCTAAACTTGCATTCCCAGTGGTTGGTGCCGCTTGCGAGGTTCCGGTCTCCTTCATTTTAACCGCAGCCGCAGCGGCAGCAGCAGCAGCCTCGCCCTCAGTGCTTGGGGAAGGCTGATACTCCATCGTGGTTGCCTTCCTCACCGACTCCGCCTCCTCTGCAGTGAGAGACACCATAGTCCCAGTTGAGGTTGACACCGTCTCACTGGACTCCTCCTTGCTGCCAACGCTGATTCTACCTGTCTCAACTTCTGAGGCTGCTCCGATCTTCACCTCGACCTCGGAGGCTACCGGGGAAAAGGCGCTAGTGTGTACTTTGCCTGGGCCACCACCTGGAATGACAGGCTTCCGCAATGACGGTGTGGCACTACACACAAGGAATCTTTGCTGAGTCCACAGCGTGGTGGTCCGTTGAGGCAAGGGCAAGGTGCTCATCAAGGATGATGGCAAAGACTGACGTGTGCATGCCAACATGCGGGCGAGGGAAGTCGGCACGCAGCAAACACCGCGCATAATGTTAGATGTGCAGAAAGTTCTAGAGCGCCGCATGATAACCTTGACAACCCACTTGTATGTATGTATGTATGTATATGTTCACGTGCAGTATTGTGCACAGATTTCAATATCTATGTGCTATTGTTGATAGAGAAAAAAAGTTGCTATACTTAAAAAAGAAAAAACCCGGTTCTGGACCAGTCCCGCCCTTTAGATGCGTAAAAGAGACTTTGCTCTTCGCTTATTATGGCCCTTGTCACACTTTGTTATCAAAAATGCTGCTGTAGACCGGAAGGTCAATATTCTCAAAAAAAAGAAAATTTAAGCGCACTAAAAAAAAGACAAAGCAGCAAAAAAAAAAGGAAAAAGGGAAAAGTTGTAGCGTCCTAACGGTACTACTTATCGCCACGGAAAAAAAAAAATGAAGGCGTACACTTTCACAGCAACAAACAAAATATATTGATTTGTCGCGTACCGAAATATGCAGCTGCAGAAACAATCAAAAAAAAAAAATCACTATCTTTGTTTTTTTTTTTTAAAAAAAAAGATCATCGAAAGGAAGAGAAGAAGAAAAAAAAATGAAGGTACCGCACAGCAATCAAAAATGATTCCTACTAGCACAAGAAAAGGCTCCAAGCGGCAGCCAGCGCAATATGAATGTGAAAAAGGGCGGGCCACCTCTGCGCATGATGTAAATATGTAGTTGTAGTATCATTATATATGTGTAACATATGCAAACATTCCCTGTGGTACAGGAAGAAAAAAAGAAACTGATAGCACAACTAGCAGCGTAAAAAAAAAAAAAACTCATCAAGGAAAAAAAAATACAATAACAACAATAAACGCTTTAAAGAAGGATCATTAATCACCAAATCAGAATGCATCGTGAACTTCAAAAGAGTAAAACAAAAAGGATGAAAAAGGAATGCCCTCTAGTGAGGAGTGAGCACAACCCTGCTGTTGCTGCTGTGCTGGGTCTGAAACTGGGTGTTATGCCATGACTGCGTCGTGGCTGCCCGACGGCGTGGAATGCGGAAAAGCGGGGGTATCATCATGCCATCGAAGTCATCGAGTGACGCACCACACGCAACACGTTGGCAACACGCCTCGAGAAAGTCAATCTCAAAGCGAGAAAGTGGCATTGTCGTCACCCATATGCCCCTCGCTGGCCGGCGATACGCATGTGCTGCGGTGGTGAGGGAGGCAGACGGCCGTGGAGCGTACTCGTCCCGCAAAAAGAGGGTGCGTTGAAATCCAGCTCGAAACAAATACGCTGAAGCGACGTCCATTCCATGCAAGATGACAGTGTCATCTGGGGTAAGCTCGATGCTGACGCCGGGGGACTGCTCAAAGCGGCGGATAAGAGTCCACTGTTCCCTTGTGGTTTGCCCACACTGCTCACACGACCCCGATACAGCGCCGTCCTCACCCTTGAGCAGAGTTGCCCCACACTGAGTGCAGTGTAAAACCCATAATCGCACTTGACTGGGCAAGGCACGACCCTGGCGACCTTCAACATAGTGTACCACTACCACCCCACTGTCTCCTTGTGAGGAGGGTACTTGTGAAGCCTGCACGCCGTGGTCACTGACCAGGCCCGCCTCCTCCTCTTCAGTCCCCTCCAGCCGACCCTGCCCCTCCTGCAAGGCGGCTGAGGCCAGTGCATTCTCAAGTTTCACTGACATCATAGATCCCCCTGAGCTTAATGAAGGAGTGGGGGTATGAGACAAGAGCGGTGGCGCTGGCATCGGGCCGTCCAGGCTAGCGCCATTGCTAACAATAGTATACGCCTCCTCTACCATCGACCGCGGCCGCTTCTTCCCGAGCACACCAGAGATGCTGGAGCCCGCTGCAACCGACACTGCCCCACCAACACCATCGTCGTCGTCCACCACAACATCGCCGAGATAGTTTTCATAGTCCTCTTGCGTCCCGTCCACCACCTCCATCACAACCTCCTCGCGCTTCCTCTCTCTGGCTGCATCCGCGTTGCGGTAGTTACCATCCGCATCAAGTGCCACTAAGTGGGTGCCCGAGGGCATATTCGCAATCACCGTTAGCATCCACAAGTCTACTTCGAGAGACGAGGCGGCTACACGCTGCTCGCACACAGGACAGGGTCCCTTGGGATCTCGCAACGAACGGTATTTGTCAAGCAGCACCATCCACGAGTCCAAGTCACAGCACTGTACGTGACGGCAGTCGCGGCTGCGAACGGGACAGCGAACAGGAAGGCGCGAGTATGGACAGCTGAGTGAGAATTCTACGGTGGACACTAGAAGTTCATCATCGCTGTTTTCGTTCTCATTATAGCTGCTGCTGCCTCCGCCTCCACCGACAGTACCAGAGCGACTGTGGCGATGATTTGGTGTTGACTCTGAAGCAGTCCCGTTGGGTGCGCCAAATGCAATGGAGAGGACTCGCTGATGGTGCTCCTTTAGCTTCGCGAGACCTTCTCTGCTGCCGCTAGAAGGACCCAGCTCTTCTAGTTCCGTCATGATACGCTGTCGCACGTCCTGCAGCACGCTAGAGTACGCATTTGCCGGCGCCGGTGCTGCCGTCTCCTCTCTAGAGTGACTCGAGCTATTGTAGTGCGATTGACCCGCATTCAAGTTCTCCGGCGGAGCAATGCGAAACCCATACCCACCGCCGCCACTTCCACCTCCACCTCCGCGGTGTGCGGAAGCTGCATCAAAAAAGCTAGCTATAGAGAACCCTTTCCGACCTCGTCCTCGCTCAGGGAGAGCTTGCCGACTTGCTCCACGCGATCCTCCCTTTGGGGGCATACAGTAGAAACCAACTAAATTCCACGCGTGTAACTGCTCCAATTTAATGATGCACTCCAAAAAAAAAAAAACAGAAGAGATATGAGTCTCCTCTCACACAATTTAAGAAAAAAAAAACGAGAAATGAATTTATGTATGTGAAGATTCAACTGTCTATGAACCTGAAGACCCTCCCCTGCTTCACCAGTTATCTATGAATCTCTAGAACTAGAGGCAACTATGCCTAGAGTACTCAATGAAAGACCCTTTGCTGTGCTTCGCCTGTAGTGCACGCACACACAAAAAGGTGGTAAGAAACACCTGTGCGTTCCACTCACGCTGATGCACACACACACACAAAAAAAAGAGTATGTACAAGTGAATGCACCACAAGAAAGGGAGAAAGAGAGATCGAAGTGAAGAGGGGTAACGCACACATCTTGGATGGGGAGAGAGAGAAAAGAAATAGTGATAAACACACTATTTAACTTTTGTATAGAGAACACTCAGTCAGCAAAGCAGCATATTCCTGTGTGTCCGACACACACACACAAAACAAAAAAAAAAAATAGCATTTGTATATAGTGCAAACAACATTTGATAAGGAAAAGGGAAGAGGAAAAAAGAAACGATGTGCATCGCCAGGATGCTTTCGTTGAAAGGCTCTGTGAGAAAATTGTGTAAAGAATATATAAATATATAAATATATAAATGTATAAATATATAGATATAGAACAGTTGGATAGCAGTTGTGCAAATCTCGCCCCCCCCCCTCCTCCGCATCCAGCGCAACACGGTATAGCCATGGTGCGTGCGTTGCGCGTTCACTCACCAGCATATATACTAGCTATGTGGCAGTAGTGTGCAAGCATATAGCATCAAAAAAAAATGCAATAAAACCAGATAAATGGCGCTTGTATGTATCAAGGCGTCCTCGACTTCCGCTCATGCCTCACAGACCAATAGATAAAAAGCAACAAAAAAAAAAGTAGGAGCAAATTCCTTTCCTTGAAGTAGCAGTGATAGGCTCATGCGCAGGACCTCTTGTTGTTGTGCAGCATACCCATATGTCCATACTATAGTATGTCCCCTGCTATTGCGGCCTCATTTCTTTCTTGGTTTGCCTCTGTTGTTCTACTACTCCTGATATTTTACTAAAAAAAAAGTCATCTTGATGCTGAATGCGTATGTGTGTTCACGTGTGTATGTGGGCACACTTGAGCTTTGCTCGTATGTTGTTCGCTTTTGTTTCCTATATTTTTTTGACACATACTTTTTTGTGGAGGCAATCAAAGCGTGCCAAAGTAGAAAATGCATCGTGGCATATCCTTTTCGCTTGCCATTGCTAGTGCTGTCGTGCATCACGAACAGTGACTCTTGTTTTTTGTATGCTCCCTGCATGCGAATTTAGTCAAACCGCAACGCGTAGACCCAGCGGCACCGATGAATGCCATAGGCAAAGAGAGCCAACACCCAGGCAATGTAAATGGCGTTCGCCACGGAGGGGTGCATCAGCTTCGGTGTACGGAAGGCATGAAGCAAAAACTGTCCAGACGCGGAAAGAGCTGCGGCGGAGATGTAAATGTTTGAGAGAAGTCCGTCATAAGGATAAATCGCAATCGCTGTGGTGCCAATGAGTGTGTTGACGGTGCCGGTGGCTAGCATGATGCGGCGGCTGCTTGTATACCAGCAATGGAAAGATCCAGCCGCGTTGAGCAGTGAGAAAGCACCAGCTTGAGCTGCAAACGGAATGAACATAATCATTGCGCACACCTAATCCTCCACTTCTGTCCTAGCGCAACCTCGAATCACGCGGTGGCGTTTTGTGGCTAATACGTACAAATACTACTAGTATGGTTGCGGTGTGTCGGCACACCTCTTGTTTTGTGTTCCAGATGTAAAGAAATTTCTATTACAAAAAAAAAAGTATATATGTTGAGGAAAGAAAGAAAAAGTTGTCCTATGCATGAGGTAAGCGTCGAAGAGAGCAAAATAAGGCTTTTCTTCACATTTGGCGTTTGCCTGCTTACATGTATGCAAGTAGAATGAGAGAACATCACTTCTCTATTTAAGAAAATTGTAAAAGCAATCTTGCCTCTTTTTAAAAAAAGCAAAAGAGCGGAATCACATTCCCTCTATATTGTGTAGCAGGCAAAAGACGATGTGAGTAGAGCAAAAAAAAAAAAGAAATCCCATCTCTATCTAGCCTCCTCCTCTCTCTCTCACACTCTCTCTTTATCTATCAGGAGCTGTCACTATAGGTTTTGGTCAGAGAGGACAGCAACATTCTCAGAGATAGCCTCTCGCGCCACGTGCGCGTCACTGGCTGTGGTGACTCATCCCCTTCTTCTCCAGCCCTTTCAGGTGTTAAAGGTGGGAGAAGCGTCTGGTTCCGCCGGCCCACGGGGCTTGCTGGGCTATCAGGACTCGCGCTATCTTCAGAACTGGGCGAGTAAGCCTCGTAAAAAATCGGAGCTCTGCTGGGGCTGGGAATAAACGTCTGCAAACTGTCGTCTCCACCTTGAGATCTGCTTCGCTTGCGACCAGCAGCCCCTACCGGACACGTTGGCATTCCGCCTGTTGACCTCCGGCGTGTAACTCGCGTAGGTGTCTCACTTCCTTCCTGTTCTTCCTCCTCTTGCTCGGCCTCGTCGCTGTTGGTGGCCTCTTCCTCCCTCTCCTCAAGGTCGTCATCCTCCTCTACAGTCCCGCCAGGAAGGACCCCACTAACAGGCCGCAACATCGGAGCAATCAAATCGTAGCAAGCAGAGGCTTGTCCAAAGCACAGGTTGCACCGTCGTGCGTGAGTGAGCACCACATGATAGGCAAGTAGTGCCATCTTGGCAAAGAAGGGCTCTGCGCCATCACGCCACGTTGTATCACGCGCAATGCGAGAGGCAAAGCAAAAGTATGGCGACAGGTTGTTGACTTCCGCCCGCTGCAGGTCACGCGCCAAAACAGGCGCCTCCAGCCTTTCCGCTGAAGCAGCTGTTTTACCACCCTTCGAAGCCGCCACAAGACCTTTCTTCTTCTGCTGTCGCCCCCATGAAGGGTCACTCTTGCGGCCATTGGTGAGCTGCGGCGCCTCGAAAGCTTGAGGCAGCAAGCACCTAGAAAGAGCGCTAAACCACTTGTGTATGGACCGTGCGTTCGCCTGAGCGTGCGTGGTGTGTGAGAGCAAGTTCGCCATGAGGGGCAGCAAGCCTTTGGCGTAGTGCTGATGCAGTACGCCACCGCTGCCACTATTACCAGCAGCAGCACTGATTGAATGTCGAGTAGGTGTAAGAGAGGCATCTCTGCTCTCATTCCTCGCCTTTGCTGCTGCGTCCAGGCCGTATCTTGTGAGCAGCGACCCACTCAGAGCAGCATCGACAGTACGCACCACCATTGCAAAGAGTTTCCCACTGTACACTGCGAGTTGCAGTACACAGTCCATCGCCTGAGCCTGCAGCGAGGCAAGCACGTAAGGACGCGCCGAAATCAATTCTGGCACGCAGGCAAGAAGCAGGAAGTGAGAAGTGATCTCCTGCAGCGCTGCCTCTTGCGTCGCCCACACCGAGGCTCTTACAACAGCGCTGGGGGCCGTCTTGGGGTTGCGTTGAAGCTCTTCAGCCTCCGCGGGGTGGCGTAGATTCGGTGTCGTAAGCAGCAGTAAAATATCCACACAGTACCCGAGGCGGTCAACTGGGCTAACTTCACTGGTCGTGTTCCGCCGGGAAGAGTGATTGGTGCTGCCTCTGGCAGGTAGTGACACTGCATCAGACTTCGACGCCCGCGGTGAAGGCGAAGTTCTTCCACTGCTATTTCTCCTTGGGGTGCCCTTCTTGCACTCACTCAAGTACTTGAATCCTTTTCCCTGCGACTGCCTTCCATCAACCTCATCACTGCCAGCATCGCCGCACTGAGCGCGAGCAGCAACTAGTGAATCAGATCCCCTTACTCGACTTCTTGGGTCAGGCACGCCTTCACGAAGATCAGCAATAGCACGTACTACCTCGGCGCTGATCCTCTCCACCAAGCCCTCCGCGGCCATCTTGTCTAGCAGCCGCACCCGCAGCTTCACTTCAGCATAGGCAGACATAGTCGTGAGAGCCGCAAGACCCCTCAAGGGAACCATGCGCATCATCTCCGTGAACCCCTGACGGCTTGCCGCAATGTCAGCTATAATTTTTTGCTTCTTGTCCAGAAGTGCGTTCATGAGGCCGTCATACCGAAAAGAGCACACCGCAGGAGGCAAGGCCGCATCGAGCAGGAACTCAGTCAAGTAGCACTCCCGCAGATAGTCAGCGAGGCGGCCTGCGACCCCGCAACTGTGCCATAGCGTATTCAGAGTCTCCAACTCAGCATCTACGCAACGCTCGCCCTCCACGCTGGTGTCATTCGCGGCCTGTCCAGCCTCGAGTCGCCTGGCAGCATTGCATATAAAGCACATGAGCTGCAGCGTGGGCTGCTGTGAGGTGATAAAGTGGCGCAGCACTTGAGAGCTGTTGGCGTACACAAGTAAAGACTGTACGCACTCATCAAGTCGAGCCACTGCGCCAGAAGAGGGCTGATGAACTGGTGTGGGGGAGACAGGGCGAAAAAGAGCTCGGCTCGCGTCCATGGAGACCGCCGCACCAGGACGAACAGGGCTCGCACTACGGCGTCGCTCCGGCAACATGGTCGGTCGGTCCTCATCCTGCCCTTGGTCAGTCACAGAGCGAGCCCTTAGCGGCTGCTTACTCCCAAAAGGCCCCCCACCTCCAGTTACAGTTGCCGTGGCCCCATCTAAAATGTATTTTGGGTCGTGCCACACGAGCGCGTAGCCGTGCTTAATAAGCTTAATCGCATTCATCGCCACAGGTCTGCTCTTGAGAATCATTTTGGGATCCAATATGTTTACTGCTGTTAGATAAAGAGTAGCCGATATAGTGGTGTCAAGATTGATGGAGCTGCTGGTTGGCGCACCGCCCAGGTCCCCTGCTCCCTGAGTTGAAGAAAGAGAAGGCGCGTTGCTCTGCCTCCGGCTTTCGTTGTCATTTTCCGCCATAGTGCTGCTCCCTAGTAAAAAATCGTCGCCTCTCTCTTCAGGTGGCAATGGTGAGTGCGAAGGCGAGCCTCCTTCAGTAGAAAACGGGATTACCGCCACGTCTTCCTCGGTATAAAGGGGCTGAAACGCTTTAAGTTTGTCCCGCAGTCGCCGCAGCGCTAGCTCAATGTCTTCGTCCTCGGTCATACTCCGCGCACGTGACCAAGAAGTGCTAGACGTAAATTTTCGCCGCATGATATTGCTTTTTTTTTTTTTTGATCGTGCAGTTCTAGCAAATATGTACGTAGAAGAAGAGCGCAAATAAAGTGTCTATAAGAAGAGAAGAAAAGTAAAAGAAAAAGTGTATTCCGCACTGTAGGAAAAATAAATGTGTATCAGTGTCTTGTAGGACAGCTTTGTTGTGATTTTCAATAATAATTATAAGTAGAAGCAAAGACAAAAACAAAGAAGCCTGATCTATAGTCACTTGCTGGCAAGCTTGCAAAAAAAAAAAAAAAGTCTTGGAGCTTCTCCCCTAAGCCGCTTCGGTGCGCAAAACTGTGCGCGATTATAGTATCTTTTTTTTTCTTTTTCTAAAATCGGAGTAAAATACTGTGCCTGTGGATTTTCCGGTATGCCTTCGCCGAGCAGGTGTCAAATGGGCAACTTTTGGTCGTATCGTTCTTTACTCAGCAACTGTGTATGTGTCAAGGGTGCGAGAGAAAAAAAAAATGAAAGAAAAAGGCCACGAGGGCCGCCTATTGTCTTCGTTTCCTCGTTCCTTGCTATATGTGTACTACGCATGTAAAGTTGAACAAAGATAAATAAAAGAGCATCAAAAAAGAGAAGCAAGAAGTATAAAGAAAAAAGAAGAATTGAATTGCGAGTAGTAAGTAGAAAGGATATGACAACTCTATAAACACACTTGAATAAAAATGGTAATATTTCGTGACAAAAATGGGAGTCGTAAACAACGCAGATAAAAGTAATAAAAGCAAAAGGCGCATGCGAGCAGATTTTTTTTTAAATGTTTCCACTTCTCCATGGAAGAAAGTACAAAGAAAAAAAAAGAGGGTCATGCAACAATACAAACACATTTTACATGTGCGCAGTAGTTCCACTCGCCTTCTCTACAGCATCAATCTACTCTCTTTCATTGGTATAGGCAAAAGAGAACAAAAAAAAGAAAGCAATATATGAGAGAAAAGGATGCACGTCAAAGGAGAACTGCTAGACAGCGCATTCCTCTCACCACCAACACTGTCAGTCCTACACTAACACGCATCAACGCCTCGCCGTGCATTTGTTCAGCGAAACAAACCCGAGGCTACGGAGGGCTCTGCCTCCAGCATGCGCCTGCGCCGCTCCCGCTCTTCCAGTCTCTCAACCCATGCGCTGAAAAGAACTGCCTGCACCACCTTGTCGAGAGCGTGCAAGTACTCTACGTGCACCTCCTCACCTGGCAGTGTCTCAGGGCTTGGCTCGCGAGAGTCACGCTCAGTCTTGGGCGGAGTACCACGGTACGGAACGCCGAGATAGTGGCACATAAACAAGGAAGAGCGGTAGGAAAGACAGAAGGAGAGAAGACTGCCGAGCTCCTCTAGTTGAGGCTCGGAAAAGCGTCCCTCGGATCCCTCGCTTGCTCCCTCACGCGCGGAACGCTGAATAACAGCGTCACTGCTGAACTCCGTGGAGCAAGTTGGGCACGTGACACGCACGTGAGTAGCAACCAAGTTGGTGTCCAGCCACCCAGCGCACCCCGCACCAGGGCAAGCGACAAACATGCACCGCCGTACTCCCTCGTACTCCGCGAGTAGCTCCGCTAAGGCCTCTTCGAGCGCCTGTAACACTTCTTCAGAGCCACCAGGTTGTGTCTCCGCTGAAAATACAGAGACAGCGGTGAAGCTCTCACGAAACACAAGCACCCTGCACGACATCCCCTGTAGCCACATGGCATCCTTCCACCTGTTGTGCTCGTCATCTGCCTCCTTGAGCCTGCTTCCGTCTAGCAAGACCTGCTCTTCCTCCGCTTCGTCAAGCATCACATCGGGAGGCTGGTGAACAGTAATGGGCTGAACACGACTGTGCAGTTTGCACTGCAGCCGGAACCACAGCTCGTCTGGCAAGAAGTTGAACTCAAAGCGAAGGCGCACACCGCGGTGGAACAGAAGCGGGGCAAGACGCTTTATGTTCCCAGGGATGTTGTACGGCGCAAGAGAAGGAATAAAATATCGAACGATGTGCTGTTCACGAATCACCGGACGACCGACCTCGGGTTCTGCTGGTGTCTCCTCAAGCAGAATGGACATTTCATCGCACGGCACCCGCACCTCGTACAGCAACTCCATAGACTTGAGTAACTCCAAGCACATGGAGATGTCAGAATCGTCCGGGACGCGAAGGAGAAAGTCAGCCAGGGGACGATAGAACAGTACGCGTGCGAGTGGCCAGCGCAAGAAGCCGCGGCGCATCATGCACATATCCGCGGACTCGGCAACGCTGGCAAGATACTGGAGTCCGCCGATAATACTGCGGAGGTGCAGCGGGGTACGCAGGATGTGTGCATACGAGAATAGTGACGCTGACATGAGGCTCAGCCAGCGTGGATGCAGCATGATGAACAGATTGTCCTCAATTCGGTGCGTATTCAGCAGGTAGATGATATCCCAGCTGTGCATCAGTCGAGCCACCTGCAGCAACTCACTATCCGAATCAATACCCAGGTGTAAAGCCATAAGAACAAACTCGCCAATAGGCATCAGCAGCTTCGTGGGACATTGTCGCTTCACGTGCTCCACCTCCTCAATGAGCTTTGCGTGTCGACCTGGAATAACCGCAGAAGGGTACTCCCTGTCCGACATGCAGTCCTCCATGGCCACCTCCGCAAGGTATTGCAGTGTTGCACTGATCGTGCTCCCAGACAGGTGCCTCAGCCGCTCTCCAGAAGCAATTACCTGTCGCGTCTTGCAAGACACGGCAAAGTTGCCAACAATGGGATTGGTCGGCGTACCAGTGCTAATTCGCTCAAGAAACGACACTATTTTCCGCTCCACTTTGTTAAGAATCATTTCTACGCTCTTCTGCCCCTGCACACGCAGTTCATCAAGGTGTGTCGCGATGAGAAGTATGCGCGCGCGAGGAAATTTGGCGTACACCTCAGTAATCCACTTGTACAGCCGCTCCTCCTCTCTGGCATTGATGCCGCTATTCTGGAAGTCCTGTTCAACGGCAGATATCTTCCAAACAAGACAAAAGATGGATCGTGAGGTAAGAAAAAAAGTATGCGAATGGTATGACTCTTGGCCTGCAAAATCAGAGATGGTAAGCTCGATGCGTCCGCCGTCTACAGAGACGCATTTCTCATGCACTTCCACGCCGGTTGTCGTCTTGACGTCAGGAAGACGCCTAAAGAAATACGGCTCACTCTCAAAGCACTTGCGCAGCGAGGTCTTGCCCACTTCTTGGTAACCCAGTAAGACTAACTTGCGACGATATATTTGCTTATTCTTGAAGCGCAATCGAGCAGCATCGTTTCTGGCAAGTGTGCGAAAAAAACGTTGGCTTTGTTGCGAATCGACGTGCTGCTGTGCACCGCCTTGCACCCCCTCGCCACGCGGCTGTTGCTGAACTGAGTTGCTGAGTAGATAGCGAGACATGAGAGTGTTTCCCTGGCGTGCATCCCGTATCTGTTGCAGTTTAAGCTGCACATCGGAGAGTCTTGCGGTTGGGTATTTGCTAAACTGTGTTTGCTGCGCTCCAGTGTGCGCAGTCGTCTTGGGACTATGAGTACTAGCAGCAGCAGCAGCAGCAGTAGTAGTAGTAGTGAGAATGGGCACTACTCTCCCTTGCATTTGCACTAGCTTCCCTGTGAGAACTTGGGGATTCTGGTCTTCACCACTGCGTGCATTCTTTGAATGTACTACAGTCGTTGGGCTAGAAACAACAGCAGGCGCAACAGCAGTACCGATCGCGTCAGTGCTGGAGATAACTCTAGCGGTTGCGATCACAGGGGTCTCCGAGGGGCCCTCATGAGCTACTACAATGCCTGAGACAGGAGCTGAGGCGAGACGCTCACCCGCTGCGGTACTATCGGTGGGGTCAGCACTGCTGTCATGCGCCATGTCTGCACGCTCAGACTGTGAGAGTGACGATACTGCACGTTGCCCTCCTTCCACCTTGGCACCGCTGTTGAGCTTCGGTAGACTGCCAGAATCGTGATAGTCTCCGGGAACACCATCCACGTCATCTACAGCAACAGGACACAAATTAGCGAGTGGAACCACACCATGGCGCTGTGCGTCTCCCTCAATGTAAACTCGAACCCATTCTCCCGTTTTATCAACACTATCCACGTTGCCGTCAAAGCAAACCATTTCGCCGGCCTCCACTGACAATTCGGTGTCATCTTGAGTCTCAAAATCAGAAAGGACCCTATATCGTTGCATATTGTTCATAATTTTCTACACTAAAAAAAAAAAAAGAAACTATAAAGCAGCAATGCTTTTGCGTACAAAAAAAAAAACGTGTACGTGTGCAATTCTCCCAGAATTGTTCAAGCAAATAGAGGGTCAAAAAAAAGTACTGTTGAAAAATATATTGAAAAAAAATGGAGATACGAAGAACGCAAGAGATACAAAGCACAGACTCGGCGGCTCCAAAGAAAAAGCGAATTGGCTGGGAACGCAGAGGAACATAATGAAAGAGAAGCACGTTTCCGAATAGCGATACCTGCGAGCACAGACACTCACTCAAGATATCTCCCTCCTCCTCCTCCTGTTTCCCTTGTAGCATATCACCACACAAAAAGGGAAAAGAGGAAGGAAGAAAAAAAAGGAATGAACTCATTATTGTCAACAATAATTATAGGGTTTATGTCGTAGCTGCTTGTGGGCGAAGCCATGCAACCATGCTGTGCTTGTATAGATGTACAGAGACCTGTGTGTATGTGCATGCGCACTGGTATTCCTTTCGTTCTCGATTGTTCACGGTTGAATATATAAAGCAAAATCGACAAATTCAGTAAGAGCACGTACACGCACATACTCTCACACACACACACGCACATCCACGCACTAGTAATCAGCATGAAGAGCAAAGAAGCACACAAAAAAGAGGGAAAACAAAAAAAAAACGAGTTATGGTGCTATCACGGCTTCCTAGTGTCGCTTCCATGCCTCCTAATCGATTTTTTTTTTAATCCGTCATTTCGCTCGGTTGCGCGTCAAGAGGCAAAAAAAAAATAACAATAAAATGAGGAACATTTGACAGCTGCTTCTAATGGGGTTATAAATATATACAAGTGTGAAAGGCCAATTGCCTCTTTTCAGCTCCCCCGCTTCTGCCTTAAAATAATAATAAAATCTCACAAATCACTGTCTAAGTGCATCTCTTTTCATCTTTTCCCTCATTTGAGTATATTATATGCACTCCCTTCTCGAATGCTCTCACCGCATCAGGCCACAAGCACACCCTTCTTTAGCGTATCATCGTCGTCAACAATCACAAGCAAGCGCACACCCGCGCACCCCTAATAGCACCTAAAATAAACAAGTAATAAGAAAAAAAGAGGCATATCTTATATCATTCTCTCTGCCGCACAACTCATCGGCTGGGGCTTTTTCATTCTTCCGTTCCTTTTTTCAAAAAAAGAAAAGCAGTACATTGAAAAGGGAATTAAAATAGTGTTTGCGCGTTCACCCTCTTACCAGCATCTCCTTCATACTTATCGGCGTAACGCTCAACGATATGCAGCGAGCACATCATCCCCTGCAAAGAAAAAAAGAAAAGAAAAAAAAAGGCAACAAAATAAATGCACATAAAAATTGCAAGTGCCTACTCTACTGCACAGATCCACCCCCCACCCATTCGGGCAAATCCTTACAGACCTGTGCAATTTTAGACGCACAGGCACAGCACATATAATATGTGTTTGTGTTGATGTGCATTGCCACTGGATTGCATCTTACTTCTGTTGACTGGCACGTAGCGAGGCCAATGCGATCAAGACCAAAGTAAGTCTACCTCCTGCTTCTCTTCTCCTAGTTATTTCCTCATATATATGTATATAATTTTAATATCCTACAGTTACAAGAAATATTCGGGAAGAGCGTTCTTCTGCGAATCCTCACGAGCCTCACCAGGAGCAGCTTCGAAAATCTTGAAGTTCTTGTTGAGATGCTCATCCAGCTCGAGAATAGAAGCCACGTTACCACATCTGTAGCAGTAGTTCGGCGCTGACCACACTGTCACAAGTGTATCATCAAACATGGCGCGGTATCCCTCCATCACCAGCTGATGAGAGCGGCAGATCAGTTCTAGCTTGTTGGTGGCGTTGAATTGACTGACGACGTCGCTGCCAAAGAGGTAGCCAGCACCGCGAGGAGAAAGGCCCCAGCTGTTAATATCCTCAGGATCAGACCAGAGTAAATCACACATAGCGCCTTCGTGTGGCACTTCGCAGCGACGCTCAATCGCACGCATTTGATCTAGAGTATTAAGGGAAGGAGAAAGGCCGGCATGGACGCAGAAGATCTTCTCATCTACGACACTAGCGAGCGGAAGGAGATCAAAGACATCGGTGCAATAGCGCCACACATTCACGGAGCCGTACTTACGGAGGCACTCATCGTAAAAGCCATACACCTGCGTAATCTGGCGGGACTCGTGGTTACCACGAACAAGGGCAACTCGCTGAGGGTACTTGATTTTGAGGACCAGTAGCAGCAGGAAAGATTCCACGCTATGGTAGCCACGATCCACAAAATCGCCCATAAAGAGATAGTTGGTGTCAGGGACATCCCCACCTACGCGGAACAACTCGAGAAGATCGTAAAACTGGCCGTGGATGTCACCAACAACTGTGCACGGAGCAGGCATCTTATGCACGTTGTCCTCCCCATCCAAGATCTGCTTGGCCAGACGACATAATTCCTTCACCTCACTTTCCTTAATAAATTGACATTTATTGAGTGTCTTGAGATGTTGGTCAAGCGACTCCATTATTATACAAACGTATATATAAGCCTGGATGCACCCTTATGTATTATTCCTGTAGGGAAAAAAAGAAAAAAAAAGGCAAAAAAAAAAAAAGCAGTGTTGTAAGCACGTTCACATTCACCAGTTGTGTGCGCCGGCTTTCACTCTATTTGTGCGTACTACACAAATAAATATAAGGGCAATATATTGATTAAGAAGGAAAAGATCAGCATAAATGCAGATACTTGCCCCCATCTAGACGTAAAAAAAATAATTCAATTTACCCCACCCTCTGCGTGTTGCAATACCATAGTTTTTGTGTATATGCGCAGTGTGTATCAAATCCTCAACGCCTCTGGTGCAACGAGACTGCCGGTTCCAAACATGCAGAAACTTAACAAAATACTCCGCACCCATGGTGCGTCTACCACCTTTATAATAACTAGCATCACATAATGATAAGAATAAATGTAAAGCACCTGCCACAATCATAGAAAAAAAAAGCATAATTACCGTAAGAAGCATTGACGTTCACAAGAAAATATTTCATTTCCATTATTTCGAAGCGGACATTGAAAGCAAAACGTTACAAAAGAAAAACTTTACATTCTCCCACCTAACGTAAGAACACTACAGCATATAAAGATAAGTGAAACTGATAGGTAAAAAAGAGAGAAAAAAAACAGGAAAAATGGAGCTTCTACACGCAAACATACATCCCCCACCTCTCCCCCTCCCTTTCTCTCACCCCTCAGTTGTGCCTGTCGTAGTTTCCTAGCGCATCGGACAGAATCGCACCTTCCATGACTCCGCCGTCTACCATCCCTTTCTCTACAAAGGTCAAGTAATCAAAATTGGCATGCGTGCGAATCTTCTCGTCAATGGTACGACTATAGCTGGGTGTGTTCTCCTGCTTCTGCACAAAAGGGAGAAAACTGCTGGTGGTGGTTCGGCCCGCTGGGGATTCAGAGTTCGGCGACTCTCCATCGTGCATGCTGCGATACTGTGACATCATCTGACGCTTGATGGACGGTAAGGAAACAGAGGCAGAGCTCCGTGCACCTCGGACGCCGTAGAGCCGCTCTGTCTCCTCCTCCTGCAGTTTCGCCACGAGCTGTGCAGATGTCCGGAAGGTAAAAGGGTCCTTCACCGCCACCGCGTTCCCCGGCGACGCACTAGCGGGTTCGCTTGGGGTGATCTCTCGACTGCCACGTCGCATCTGGCGCATTCGCTCGTATTCTTCCTTGAACTCTGGATGCTTGGCGTCGTACTCAGCTCTACGTTTCATCTCTTCTTCGCGACGGCGCTCAAAATCGCTCACGTTCTTCCGTTTGGCCTCGTGCGCAGCGCGCACCTTCTCAACGAACTTACGCAGGTCCTCAGGGCGGAGCTCAACGTTCGGATCCATCGTAGGATCGTATTCCTTCGCTCTCCCTTGCAAATTTTTGCGCAGTGTCTGGTTATCGTACAGGACACGCTGCTCTGGGTCTGAAAGAATGCCGTGAGCAAAGCAGACCTCCTTGAAAATCTCTTCGCCATCTGGATTCTTATCAGGGTGATACACAACAGCTAGTTTGTAGTACGCACGCCGGATATCCTTATCCGAGGCGTCCTTGCTGACCCCCAGAACGTCGTACAAGGCGGTATTGCCCTGCAGCTCATAAATATCTGAACCCATTGTATTCAGTTATAAGGAATACGTATCTGCCCTACTCAAATCTCTTGCTGCTAAAAGTAAATATACAATAAGGTGAAACAAACAAACAAAACACTAGTCACTCTTGAAAGGGGAGGGGGAAGTGAGAAAAATAGAAGAACGTGGCATCCACAAAAGTGTTTGTGTACCTACTACTCATATTAGTACGTTGTTGGAAACTGAATCTCATTTAAAAATTTGTTGTTGTTGCTTTTGTGTGTGTATTCGTTTTCAAAGTTTCTGTGTATCTGTGATGGCAAACAAACAATAAAAAAAAGGATACCACCTAAAAGAAAAAAATTACGCAGCCCAAGAACCGGTTTTCTTCGTTGCCCTTCCACGATTCTTGACGGTACGAGCTGACAGGCTCCTTCCACCAAACCCCCTCTGCTTAAGGCCTTTTAGCAGTGTGCCACTTCTGCCCTTGGGTGCCTGCATCCCAGGGAGGCCCACTACTGTGCTCCGGCTCTGCCCTGCACCAGCCAGCCAAGGACACATGTATCCCTCTGCCTGCATGTAAATAGATCGCTCCTTTCTCTCCTTATCAATATACTTGGACAGCAGCTTCTCCTTCTGATCTCGCACCATGGACTTGCTATGGTAGGCGCCGTTTAATCGCTCATCCTCTTGCTCAGAGAGGCGAGCAAAGGGGGAGTGCTGCATGAACAACTCGGGCGTGGCCGCGTCTTGCCGCAGATGGTCAGTCATGAGAAGCTCCTCGTAGGCACCAGCACCAGATTTCAGAGCAAACGCTGGCAGCTCGTCCTCCTTGAAGATGGCAAGATTCTCCAGTGAGGCTGATACCATGGTGCGAGGAATACGCACTCCATTAATAGCGACAACAGAGTGGGTGTTTGCATCAAGAGCTAGGGGCAATGACGCGGGCTCTACACTGCACGAAATGTCCTCCTGCCGAACTGCACCCTCCACTGGTACTAGCGGCGGCGGCGGCGGGTAGCTGCTGGCCAACTGAATACTAGTGATCACAGCGGACGCACTATGCACGCCGCCTTCTATTTGCAGTGAGTGCTTTTGGGTCATAGTAACACCATCGTCGCCGTCCTCGATGGAGAGAACGGGGGTGGCTTGGGCAACAATAAGGGGGTCTACGTGGCTGGTCTCGCCGCCCTCAGTAGAAGAGGGCAAGTGGAGATCGTGAGCATCCTTGGCACTGAGGAAATCGCAGGAAGCGTGTCCAGCAACAAAACGACTCCGAGCCTCCAAGTGCTTCCTCACCATGTGTTCAAGCGACTCGTTGTTGTTTTGGGGTACCACAAACGCCTCTACAGGGTATTTGAGCTGCACCCGTTGAATATCCTCAGCTGTTGGCGGGGCGTAGCTAAGCTCCTGGAATGCTCTAAGGCAGAGGTCCTCGTCCTGCTTCAAGTCCTGAGTGCAGTAATGGACAATGTCGTGCTGTAACGCAACAAGATTCTTGCACCGGGTTGGCGTACGACGGTCAGCGCACACACCAAGAATGGGAATATCTCGCGTGCCGAGAAAGTCGCACACCTCGTCTATGTTCCGCTGAATACCCTCTTCTGGTGACGCAACGCGCGTACGAGTATCCGTGTGGCCAGGTATCACAATGCCATCCTTCCCCACTATAGCACCTCGTCTAGACATTTCCTTGTAGTGCCTCCAGTGGCGGTCAATCTTGGTTAGAATGAGTGAAAAGGGGATGCGTTCACGTTGAAGAAAAGCAAGAATCTCCTCGTCACGGCGTTGAATGGAAACTGATTGAGTGACACTAGCCTCCATCAACCAGTACACTCGCTTCAAGTTCCCACCTTTACGAAGGGCCAAATATCGGAACAAAATTGAAAAGGCATTCGCCCTCTCAGATGCTTTTTGAGAAAGCTGACGCCCTTTCCACCCTCCATAGCCTGGGGTATCAACCAAAAGCAACGCGCCACCAACACTAAAGAACTGTAGGAGCCGCGTGGTACCAGGCGTTGAGCCAGCCTTCCCAAGTCGCCTGTTGTGCAAAAGACAAGAAACAAGAGTTGACTTGCCCGTGTTCGGCTTCCCAATGAAGCAAACCTCAGGACTAGACTGAAATCCCTCAGGCAGCGATGTCAAGGTTTCGGCATTCTTGAGATGCACATTTCCTCGTGCGAAAACCTCGTTGCTCAGCTGCTCGACAAGCTCATCACGGTGAGACAACGAGGGTAGTAGTGGTGGTGATACAGGAAAATCTAGACCTGTATCATTGAGCAGCAGATCAGCTCTACCATCCTCCGTAGGTTGCGGCGGCTCCCAGCACTCCACCTTTGTGCTCAGACTTGTAAAAAGGCGATCAGCGAAACTTCTGTCACTGCGACAACAGAGCACAGGAGTAAGCGCAAGACAGCACCGCAGCCGTGCAACCACTGTCTGGCGCATCGAGGCAGTTTTCTTTTTTGATACTAATATTGCTGTTGGTTGTACGCGAGCCCTCTAATCATATATGAAAAAAAGGGACGCAAAAAGCCTGCTCTACGCAAGCACGTATGAATGTATACGCGCACAAGTCACAGTCTGAGCTTGAAGTGTGTGTACATCAAAAGGTAAAGCTGAGAAAGAAAGCAAAAGGAGAAGTGATGTCAGAGAGCGGAGCTACTTTGGAGGCTCAAAGGCAATATTGTAGCATTCGCAGTTTAAGTTGAAACTATATAAGAGTAGCCTCAAGACACTCATGACAATTTGCTGCCATATGCGAGGATGTGCCCTCCTTTAATTTTTTTTTTGGGGGATGCCCGCTGGTGCTATCTACTCCAAGGTTCCTCCTTTGACAGTGGATTTCTCTCCAAGCGTTTTCTTTTTCTCGCTTCAACTAGATCAACAGAACAATTATTCCACTATCTACTCACTATTGCATACACGCGATTTATTGCTTCCTTTTAGAAAAGCAGTTCAATCTGAATGCACATGGGATAGGAGGTCTGCTTTTTTCTTCATACCGATACAAGGGGAGTATGATAAAATAATAAAAGAAACAAAACAGAAAACTTTTTTTTTATTTTCCTTTCTTATTTGACTATTGGCATAGAGTGAGAAATGCCCCAAGTACTTCTTGTGGATGCAACAAAATTCATCGCTTCCCAAGACGCGTATGACCACCTGTTCTCTCCCTCTCTCTATACATATATATTTCCTTCAGAGACCGCATATACAAAAAAAAAACTGATGCTGATCGATTTCTGTTTTTCATTTTTCGTCATTGTTTGGTTTGGGACTCTTTTGCCTGTAGCTTCAAGGGAGCTCTATTCCTATTTTTCTTTTATTGTTATTCTTTTTGTGTGTTGTTGTTGCTACTAGTGCTTTGAAGCCTGTTTGGCAATGAAACGACTGTTTGATTGCGTTCAGTGGGCCCACGTGAAAAGAAAAAGAAGAAAGAACAAGTTTTGCCGCCCACAAATGTAAAACATACACAGACACACCCTTTAACTACATGTAGACGGTAGACCAATAATAATAATAATAATAACAAAGTACAGGTGGTGACAGTTGCGGATCATTTAAACTGAACTAAAAGTCATCGCAGCGTAAGATTAAATGATCACTTTCTTATCACTAATCACTTCTTACAGCTCAGACGCACCGGAGTCAGCATCAGAATCCTTCTTATTGTTCAGGTCAATCTTAATGTTGCCAGCGGGCTCCTCCTCCGCCTCCTCTTCGACCGGAGTAACAGCATTCTCAGTCTTTGGCTCGGGCTCTGCGGCCTCCTCGACAGCAGGCGCGTTCTCCTCCTCGAAGGCAGGCACGTCCTCCTCCTCGGGGTGAATATCTTCCGCAGCATCCTCGACCACCACAGCTCTCTCCTGGGGAACAGGGTCAACGTGAGCAGCAACGGGAGTGGACTCGGGGGCGGCCGCAATCTCCACAATGCGGCTCTTGGCCTCACCTTGTCTGCCATCTTCACGAACGGGAGTATAGGTGACCTTCAGCATCTTGCCGCAGTCCTCCTTCTTGACAACGTACTTGCTGACGCCGTCAGCGACAACATGGAATACCTGCGTTTCGGGGTCCTCAATCTGCCACGTAACGATGGAGGCTCCTTCCTCGCCACCAGAGTATGCTACCTCAATGGAAAGTTCCTGGTTCATCTCGGGGTGGCCGACAATGTTGAAGTATTGCACTTTGGGGTCAGCAGGGGCCACATGTCCAGACGACTTGGCGTGCACAGACTTGCCAGTAGCGCCGTCAGAGCGAACGGGCGTCACGGACACCTCGATAGAGCAGCCAACCTCCTCATTGCCAAGAGTGAGAAAGGCGCTGTTGGGCTGGCCGATCTTGATCAGATGACGCTTTGAGTCACGACGATACCACTGGATCATGTGAGGGCCAAAATGGCCACCGCTGTAGATGTACTCAATGGTGATGGTGTTGTCCTCCTTCATGTCGCCAACGATGTGCAGGTTAGTCATCTGCGGGGCCATGGGCTCAATGGGGTTTTCAAGAACGCAGCGGCACGTCTCGCCCTCGACACCAGCGGTGTTGATAGGAGTGTACTCCACAGCAAGGCACTTGCCAACATCCTCAAGAGTAGGAACGTACTTGGTGCTGTTTTCGCCCTCGATGGGGATGTACTCGTCAGCGCCGCCAGCCTTGCGCAACCACTGAAAGACGCTGTTACCTTCTTCTCCGCCAGTGTACTGCACGTCCACCTCGAGAGTTGTGCCCTCAGCAAGGTTGCCAACAATGCGAATTGACTCGCACTCCGGCGCGCCAGCCACCACAGGGTCAGTCTCGACAGACTTGGGCTCACCAGCCACCCAGTCATTGCGCACAGGAGTAAACTCCACGCGGATGCGGCAGCCAAGATCATCCTTGCCAATCTTGTAGCCGGCCCAAGGGTCACGCAGGTTCACAGCGGTTGCGGTGCCATTCTCTGAGACGCGGTACCAGGTGAGAGACGAGTTCCCCTCTACACCGCCAACGTAGTCGGCGAAAGCCTTCAGGACACCACCTTCAACGGCGCTGCCCTTGATCTCAAGATGGGGGCAGCTGGGGGGAGCGGGAACGATTGGTGAAGAAATGTCAAAGTACAGGAAGGAGAACTCTCCATCGATGTAGGCAAGCGCCTCAACACGAAGACAGCTGCCAATGTCCATGATGGCTGGGGTGTAGGAAAGAGCGTTGACACCCTCGATGAGCTGGTAGACGCCGGAAGGAGTGCTGCGCATCCAACGGATGTGAAGGATGGTATCGGGGTCCTCTTCTTGAGCTTCGAGCTCGGTGACCTGGTAGAGGTTGCAGAAGCCCTGCTTGTACTTGGAAGTAATGCGGTTCGTCTCAGACACCTTCTCAACACCGTCCACAATGTAGCGGTACTCGTAGTCACCCGCGGGGAGGTAGAGAGTGGTGTGGAAGTAGATTTCGCCTTCCTCCTCGCAGCGCTCAAGCTCGATGGGATCGGTCCAGTTATTCATGGAGCCAACCACGAACACTTCGGTAGCCTCGCCGGAAACCTTGAAGATGACGGGGTACAGGTGGCGGGAGTGGAAAATGTCTGTTGTGCGCTGCGCAAAGGGGCGGATGTCCTGCATGCACAGGGAAAGCGTCACAGGGATGCCCTCAGTAAGCACGTTGCTCTCCTCGTCCTCAGAGGCAATACGAATAGCGCAAAGCTGCAGGAGCTTGGACTTCTCACGCTCACGCTGGTGTTTGAGCAGAAAGGCATCAGCGGCCTCCTCCATGTTTTCACCCTCCACAATGAAGCCCTCGCGGATGCAGTACACAACCTTGCCCTGGAAGTGATCCACAGCAACGCGCTCCTCTTCCTGGACGGGATTGCCATCGATGGAGACCAGGTCGGTGCAGTTGATAGCGATGGCCATGCTGCGGTAGGAGGGAATCTCGGTAATAGGGTTGCCGACAAGGTTGAGGGTGTGCAAGTTGGGCAGAGACGGGTACCCCTCAAAAGACGAAATGTTGTTGAAGTTCAGAGAGAGCACACGCAGGGAGGGAAGGTTCTGAAGCCCCTCAAAGCTGTTAATGGCGTTGTCGCTGAGGCAGAGAGTCTCAAGGGCAGCAAAGTTGGCAATACCCATAAGGGTGTCAATCTTGTTGCCAGTCATGTACAGGTGACGGAGGCGGGGGGTCTTGTCAAGAAAGTTCACAGCGCCGCCAATGTCGTTGATGGACATATCAAGAACACGAAGATTGTCGAGCTTAACATCCGCATCGAACACAGTAAGTTCGTTCTCGCGAAGATACATGTACTCAGCGTCGTAGTTGTCGAGGGCAATCTCGCGAACGCTGCGGAGATCCTTACGGTTCATGCAGACGCCACTGGGCTTGGCGCCACCGAGGCGGTTGTTACCCCCACGCTTAGTGGAGCGAGTAGTTGAAACGATGGACATACTGTTCAAAGCGGAAAAAGTGATGAAGTACAGAAAAGGAAAACTATAGATTCTACAAAAAATAAACTTTGCAAAGAAAAAAAGGAACAGACAAAGAAATACATGCAGTAGGGAGCGTCACATTATCATTTCCCTTACGGATACAAAGTCAAGAGCAAGCAAAAATGATAGAAAGATGAAAGCAAAGAGAACTTACTTTCTTTTAAAGTCAACTTTTACAAATTCTCCTCTGACGAAGCGCAGTTGCACAATGTTTGTGCTTCTTTATCATTATAATATTCACCTTCAATCTTTGGCCTTCCTACAGATGCGATATGTTGCTTTTTGTGTTCAAAAGATATAAATAGCATCGTAAGCTACCGTCCAAACAAGAATGTACGTCATGGCACCAGCAAGCATCTGCTCGAGAGAAAACAGCTCCTTTGTGCCCTTTGGAAAATACTGTTGCACGTCGCCGTGGCACCCTACAAACTGAATTGCAAGAGAGGTAATAGTAGCACTCACGAACATGAAGAGTAGTCCAAGAAACCCCGTCAGTCCCAGCACGCCAGCGGCAACGCCTCCAAGAAGCGCGCCCATAGTTCGAATTTGGGACATGGTATCATAGTTCTTTGCCAACAGTAAGTGTACAAAAGGTGACTCACGAGTGCCCCCAGTGGCGTTCTTCTTAGGAGCCATCTTTCTGCGCTTTTCAACTACCTATAAGCTAGAAAAAGGAAGTTTTGATTTAAATGAAAAAAGCAGAGTTTAGCAAAAGGAAATCGATTAGATAGCACAAATCGCAAGGTGATTGGGTTTATCTACCCCACATAACCGGTAAAACCACAGCTGTTTTCTATTATTTCTAGCTTTATTTCTTTAAGACCAAGTGAAATGTGAAATAGTAAGGGACAACGCAATGTAACAGCGGATTGAAAAATATCTACTCTGGACGACCTTTGTACTGTTCGACCTGTAGCTGCAAAATCACCTCTCGTTCGCGTTGCTTTTCAAAGTATGACACCCAGCTTTTGGGACAAGCACTCTCAAATGCCTTTCTATGCTTGGCACACTCTTTTTCAGCGTCTTCAGGGAGTTTGTCGAGGCACTTGTTGTACTCATCGCGTGTAGTATAGCACACCTCTCTCTTAGCAGCGCTCTGCATGATTTTCTTTTTGTCCTTCGGATAACTTGCTCAAGGAAATGTGAACTCAAATTGATCTGTGGAATACTAAAGCAATAATGTTGAATCAGTGGACAGCACCTGCATTTAGAAAAAAAAGAGGGAAAGTGGTGAAGAAAATGCAAAGAAGCAACTGGAAAAAGTCGTTACTGGTGAAAAAGAAAGGAGGCTCTAAATAAAATCAAAATAAAGCATCACAAAGACAAAAGTATATTGTTTTAACGAACACTGCATAGTTGATGCAATTACCATGAATGTATGTGTTACGTGGCAAGCAAAAAGTTCCCCTAGTTCATCTTCTTCTTCTTGGAGCGAAGAGCATCCAGACGTGCTCGTCTTGACGAACGACTAGGAGAAGACGCAATGGTGATCCACTTATACGTACCAATGAGAAGGAAGAGAGCCGCAATGTATCGCCCTTTGGCTTTCAATATCGTCCAAGCATCTTCACTATGCCCTGAAGACTTCCGTTGCAAAGAAAAAGCATCTGCCACCCCACCGCCACTATCAAACGTAAGCGTAAGTATTCCGGAACGGTATTGCAAGCATATCACACTACCGTTGTGTGCAGTAGTCCAGTACCAGCCTCCTTCAGAAAGGGGCCACGCACTTATCACGCCGGTATAATTAACTATCTCAGAAGAAATGGAACACGTGCTCTCCCATTGCTTTTTGTCTTCACACAAAATGTGTACGGGCTCACTTCCACTATGCCAGTATCCTGAAAGCACAAACGAAAGAGTTCGTGAGCTGGACCAGCTCAAAAACACAAGATACAGTGTGGCGCATAAGACCGCACCGCTAAAAAGCATTCGTGGCGAAAGCAAGTCCCGCAGCTTCATCACTTGAACCTAATATGTACAAGATGAAGATATCAGTCACCGCGCTCTCTATGGAAAATAAAGTTGCAAGAAAAAAAAGTGAAGAAATGACGTTTTGGATGCAAGTGTGTGTACTAATATCAGTAAAAGAAGATAATGTAATCAGTGAAAAGAAAAAAGTATCATCAATACTGACGGCAGCGACAACAGCAAAAAAAATAATAATAATAAGCAATTTATGTTTTAGACGTAAAAAATTAGTTAAGTCTCTCGAATATGCAAAAGTAAAAGCCGACGGAGTGGGGAAACACAACTGCGTAACAATAATAGTAAAGAATTATTTGATTACCTTAAGCATATGAAGGTAGTAAGGGTGCAGCTCGTGGCTCTGATCAATGAAGCCAAAGCCCTTCTTACTTTTAAACGAGTTTTCAGCCTTTTCTTTCCCAAGAACAGCAATTAGCTTAACAAATTCACTCACTGCGTCCAACTCAGCTTCGGTCCTGGGTTTCATCCCTGAAAAACTATCCTGCTCTGCATGTGATTTATCCGGTGTTTCTGATAATCTCGCTCTCTTTCTTTGAAACGCACTACGCTCACACAACCCTATAAGAGCGTGTCCCTTTAGCGACAAAGGAGCCAACATCGAAAAGTTGGACGGTTCAAGATGCCTATCCCCCAAAGTACCATCAAGCCAAAGTCCAACATTGCTTGTATCGCTGCCATCCAAAAGAGCGCACATCGTTTGAGATTGAAGGATCTGAGTAGGAAGTGGAACAGCGCCAATCGAATTTGGCATCTCCAGGAAAACACAGTTATTGTGTGCGGAAATATGAAGTACTGAGTGTGCTATAATAAGAGGATACGAAATCTCTGTTGGGCATTGAATTGTGTAAAGCGGCATTTTTTCTGGACCCTCGATTTCACAATAGAGCGACATTTTTGGTAGACAAAAAACGCTTACCTGCTTCTCATTGACGGAAGCACCTGTTCGTAGTGGGGCATGTTCGTACCACCCGCGGCAGACAGTAGGTGCTTGATGCATCAGGTGGTTCTGTACGGGCTTCCGAGAGCCAAAAGGAGCGCCAAGAATATAGTGGGCTCTGTTTTCTTTTACACTACTCGGCCTACTAAAACAAGAAAGACGACAGATTAACGCCTTTCGCTCAAACGCAACGCTCTTCTCGAAAGCAATATTGTGTTCCAAGCAAAAAAGCTCCATTCTTCCCTTCACCCATTCTGAAAAATTGTATCTTTCCGCAATAAGTTCCTGTGCCATTGTGAATGATTGCTTAAACAAATGAGACCACAATAAAATCTTGCTATCAATAGGAGAGAGCTCGGGATAACTTGATTTGCCATCGGAAAACCTAAACCGAAAGGATAAATAGCGGCCAAGTGCTGTCAATTCCACAACAGGTAGTCCAAGATCACTTTTCCCGATTTCTGCAATCCCACACAGCCTCAGTTCCTCAATAATTTTGGTATAGTATTTCCATGCATGGTCAGAAAAAAGCAACTCCTTCGACACGGAAAAGAGTGGTTGAAAAGTTATTGGAGAATACTTCATCAAAAACCGTCGAAACAAAAGTAGTATCACATTGACGCACATAAGTGACCTACTTTCAGCGAAATACATTGGCGTCTGAAGTAAAGGCGAAAGCTCCATATTTGGGCCATGTTGCACTATTGTCATCTCTCCAACGTCACGACACATAGCTTTTAGTGTCGTCAAGGTGTGCACAATTTCTTCAACATGATCACTTCCATACTCACACCAGCCGCCGTGCACCACGTTCTTTAAGTGCAAATGACTAGTAAGTTGCTCAAATTTTGGCAAGGTGAATTGTGAGCATATCCAACTAGTGGAGCATACAAAAATGACTGGTGATGTTCCGGAAAACGACTCAGTTTTGCAATCATCGTCAAAAACCAAGCGAATAGGCTCAGAAGTGTAGCTATCCAGCAATTCTCTTGAAAGTAAAGTGCGATCACGGTCTACTAGTGGCACCACTACAAGTATCACAGGGGCAGTACAAACTCCTGGATGGTGAAAATTTGATTCTTCACAAAGTTGCTCGTGAATATCAACAACAGTACTTCGAAGAATCTCCACCCATTCTGAATGTGTGGAAGCCATAAGAAGATTACTTGGATTGGATAAAAGGGACAGGTAAGTGCTCATTATATCATTCCCAAGTAAGATACGCTTTACAGATATACGAAGAGCAGACTCAATATAGCTCCTTATTCTGTCCGCTAAAAGCGCGCCTTCGCTGCTGCCTAGTACTGTAAAGGTAAGTGAAAAGTCATTCAAGCGGGATGCACAGTCCTCTTTTGTGGAATAGTAATGTAGTATTGACGCAATGCCGATCAATAGTGTCGAAAGGAGGTAAGCACCTGAAGCGCAGTGCCCACTTAAATAGCAATCGATGTTAGCAATCAAAAACCTAGGTGGCTGGTCATGCGAGCAGCCAATAGCTGCTTCAACTAACTGTGACCAAATGGCTCTAATACCGTAAAAGTCAAGCTTTACAGAGCAAGCCACACTATCACTCTCATTGATACTCACATCTCTAGATGATGTATCCTCAATCGTAATATAGCTACCCTCGCCATTAAGAAAAAGCCGAGTGCATGGTGAAAAAGTAGAGCGAAGCTCAGGAAGATTCAAAGCTTTACTCTTGACACTCCCTTCTTTTCCGTTGAAAGCAGAATGGAAAAGCGCCTGAGCCACCTTGGAAGTGTCTTTCGCAAAGTACTGAAAAGAGCGACAGCGTGTCATCGACTGCTCCGATATTCGATGTAGCTTGCAAGAGGCAACAACATCGTAAAAGGCGCTACACTCAACGGGACCAAAATAAGGTAAATCCCCATAAAAACCGCTAGTTCCATCGTTTCCATCCATCGTTAAAAGTAGCGCGCAAAAAAAAAAGCTATTTTAATGTGCTTTTCAAAAACTAACAAAACCTATTTTATAATTTTTGTAATTATCTATAATGCTATTACTAAAAATGTTTTAAAAAGAAAAAGAAAAGATTGTCAAAAAAAAAAGGTAAGAAAGTAATGTCTATTGCTCACAAGCAGTACAGAAAAGAAGAACAAAAAAAAGGATTCAGCAAAGCTATACCCCAACCACTCATAAACATATTGAAAATATTATGCAACAGAAAGGCAGCGATATATGTAGTGGGTCCATTCCACAAAAAAAAGCACTCACAATTCCAGTTCAGGAAATGCTAGAAACAAAATCACAAAGGTCTTGCACGTTAACAACTGTCCCTGGAAATACAGTGTTGTTCATGTTAATGAAGCAAACGAGATTGTTTAAGCGTCGCTGATCATCTAATTTTTTTTCTGCGTTTATAAAGCTGATACGGATTGAATCCGGCGTACTGGAATGAAACTGTTGAATTGGTGGATAAATTGGTGGAGAAGCATTGTACTGACCTGTATTCTTCAACATGTGCCCCCGATCAGAGCGAAACCACCCAATATAATCATCACGCTCCACAACACGACACCGCACTTTTTTTGCCATTGATTGAAGCATGGAAATGTGCAAGCTCTCAGGATACTCAAACAAAAAAGTGCGGCACACATATTGGCTTAGCGGAATGCAATATATGCACCAATCACCTAGATCATCTTTTAAATCCGTCGCTTTTGGCAAGTGAGAGTCAAAATCAATTGCAACCCAACGACGACCCTTTGCTATGCGGAGAACGGCAATAACATGATAGTCCCAAATTGTCGCATCGGCAAGAGGACAACTATCAGCATTTGGGCAATAAGGTACCTGTGATTTCCATTTGTTTACTGTCTCAAGCTCCATTGGCACACAATACGAACTGAGTACAACAGCATACGCTCTATCAAAAGGACACCATTCTAAGTAGGTCCGCTCTAATAGCTTATAAACATTTTCCTCGCAATAACAATATGTATAGTCCAGCGAAATAGGCATTTTTCCTTTCAAAACAACGATGAAAACATAGTGAAAAAAAAAAAAGAGGGCAAAGTATTACAGCAACTAAAAAATACAACGCTTCTTCACAACTCCCCACAACCATAAAATGGAAAGGTCTACAAAGAAAAAGATAACTCCAAAAATAAAAAGAACTACTCACTCAATACAGGAACACAAAACCTTTCCCAAACCTTTCATAGAGCTACCTCACGCCAATAACACCAAAAAAGTAAACAAGCACCACATACCAAATCCATCCAAGCACCACCACCAACCCAAATGAAGCCAGAAACAATACCACAACTCCACCCCCCCCCCCCTACCGCACACACACAGCATACAACACAACACATTCACATTCCCACCGCGTGCAACAAAAGCACATCACGCACATCACGCCTCATCAAACCCAATGCAGCCTCTGTCACTCCCAACAACAATACACAACACTAACCAATCACAGAAGCAAAGTCTCCGATTCCACACCACCTTATCAAGAAACAAAGAACCACACAGACACACACCACACCGCCCACCCCACCAACAAGACACCTGCCTCAACAATGCAAGACTCCAATAACCCCAACACAAAGACATCAAAACGCAAACATCGAAGCCTCAACACACGCCAAACCAACAGCAAACAGTCACATACAATCAGAGACAGAAACAACTGCGTACCCAACAAACAGAACACATAAAAAAGAACCACCACACCTCCCAACATATCACCCACAAC
>JASANZ010002252.1:0-114521 GCA_030849805.1 Sergeia podlipaevii
AGACGACTCTCCAAGATTGACCGAACAATAGGCTTGACCTCGTTAGGTCGGAACTTGTGCTGGTGATCTGGCCTAAGTGAAAAGGTCGTAGCGTCTATTTCACTGTGCATCTTGCCAGAACGTGTGGGAACCCAAGCACTGTGCCGCAGAATATAGGTATACAAATATATGGCCAACTATTTCTATATATATATATATATATATATGCAAGAGAAAGAAAAAGTTGAGGGGTTCTCGTCTTCAGATACTGAGAAGAGCAAGCCTCAAAGTTACCCTTGTGTACAAAATCTTGTGGTGTCGGTGTTTTCATTTTAAAAAGAAAAATGTAAAAAAAAAATATTCAGATAAATATTTACAATGTGAATCAAGACGAAACAGAAAAATAGAAGACCAGGAAAAAAAAAGATGATAAAAAGATAATTTGGCTATGATTAGTGCTCTACAACCGATCCAAAGCCATCTAGTATACCGCATTTTTATATTTTGTAATTGGATGCATATAGAACAACATAGTAACAACTTCAATACTTATGCTCAGAGAAAAGAAAGGAAAAAAAAGAAGAGAAAAAGGTGAAGCAACCCTTTGCCTACTGAACAATAGTGGGACGCTCAGAGTTAAGAATGTAAGAAAAAACGCTAGGACGACTCCTTTTAGGTACATCCCAGTTATTCAAAATGTCGCAGTCATACCGCAAGAGCGTGGTGTAGAGATGACCAACCGTCCAGTGTTCTGCAGCCAATTTCTCCGCTATGGCTTTGAACTCGTTTTCCAGTAATGTCTTGTCAAACGCGTAGTACCGCATCTCCCGCCCCGCCTCTGACGCAGCACACCACTGGATAAGTAACTTCAGGTGCACATCACCGCCGAAGGCGCCGCAGCCCCAGTTTCCGGTTGCGATGGGCCCACTATGAACACTGTCCAGCGTGGCCTCGTCGGTGCCGTTGAAGGAAACAAAGGCCTTTCGCGCCTCGCGGGTAATCCACTCTTCCTGGTACTGAGTAACAGGCGTACGACCGCCTTTATGAAAACTGAGCGCATCAGAGGCAACGACACATATATCGTACATGAGAAGTTTGCCTTTGCCAGTGACAGTATTCGGAAGAGGGCTGCCCACAACGGCAATACGACCACCCGCCCGTCCCCGAACGTCCAGTCCGCCTGCAAAGCGAAAGGAGTCCGCATAACCGGTGTACGCGCTGAACTGTGCTGCACCGCTCATGAACACCGCCTCCGTGTCCAGCAGAGCTTCGCACACAAGCCGGGAAAGTATCAGCTCCGGAGAAACCATAAAGCGTATCTCCTCCTGCACACACCCGTGGCCCAAGACACCGCCGCCAATCCATCGATTTGCAAAGTCCATCTGTAGGGCGCCGTGGTCCTCCTCAATCAGGCCTTCGGTGCGCACCGTCAACGCGCGAAGTGGGGTGCTACTTTTGACAAACCCAGGGAAGCAATCGTAGCACACACGGCTCACCTCTACCACAGAGTGGTCCATCCACGCGGCTGACTCGTAGCAAGCGAAAAAGTATTCCAGTATACACCGAATCTTATGCATCTGTGCGTCATGGCGGCGACCCCGCTGCAGATCGCCCGTGAGGCAGAACAAAGAGTGAAAGTTGTATGAGGGCACAAGACGTGACATACCCATTCGCTCAGGCACCTCATCACGGCTGGTGCCTTTTCTTCGAATGTTTCCCGCCGGCTGATTCCGTCCCGGAAATAGCGAGAAAAAACCACAACACAATAGCGTGACGACTTCCTCATGCGTGAAGAGCACCCGCTCGTTGCAGCCTTGGCGGAGGAGCGGCACCTGTTTTTGCTCAAAAAGGCGAGGACCGTTGCACACCATCCGCTTCATCCATGGCAGGACAGATTGAAAAAAAAGCTGCCGTTCAACGTCGGTGAGGACGACATCGATGGTCTCGCAGAGCGTCTCAAAGCCAAAAGTACCGACAGCTGCAGACGTAGGGTAGTGCACCAGCAATGCTTGCATTAACCCCTTCAATTGCACTGTGGTGCTCGTGGCATCCTCTCGCAACATGTGCTCCACTAGGGTCCACGCACTGCAATCATGTCCGTTTTCACCTCGGCACTTGTTTGTTGGTGACCACGGCAATATCACTTGCACACGCCCCTCGCTCTGATGACTAGTAGAGCGTGGATCTGCTTTCTTCTCGCCGCTGAGCATTGCGTCGTAGGAAAACTTCTTAAGAAGAATGAGATCCTTTTTGAAAATCTTTTTTTTCCTTGATCTCTGATGCTTCACTGACGGCCGAGATGGAGAGCGACTGCTTTCCCTCTTACCAGTGCTCTGTGAGGAGGACGATAAGGAGGTGAGAGAGGTAGCCGCAGATGCGATGGAAACAGTGGTAGAGTCTCTACTAGAACTCGATCGTGGTCTACCTGAAGGCTTTGGCGACTGCCGACTGCTGGAATCGCTGTTACCACTGTTGTCACCGTTAATGGAGCACTGTGACTCGGAGAGAGAAATTGTCCGCACAGGAAGGATAGAGGGCACCCCACTTATCGCTGAAGAAGGGTTAAGGCGTGGACGCTTGACGACGCGAAAGAGAAACTGGTCCAAACGGGTTTGCGCAACACTTCGTGTAGGCTTCATGTGTTTTTTTATTATTATTTAAATGCACAGTAGTGCAGATTTTAAAAGGAGAAAAAAAAAGAAAGAAATCGAAAAGTTTTTTTTTTCTTTAAATGTGATCCATACAGCAATCTATTTCAGTTTCTTTTCCTCTCACCACCCAGCATGCGGGAGATGTGAGACGTCCTCTATTCGTAATATGCGCGCCAAATAGTGTTATTCTCAGTTCGATGTATCTAAAATGCACACAAAAAAAAACAAAAAAAGAAGAAAAAAAAATGGAAGAGAGTTCCAATGAGAGGAAAAAAAAATATGATGCACCTTTTCAATACTATAACGAAGATGCACTTCTACAGAGATAATATATATAAATAAATTATAAAGAGGAAAATGACATGAAAAAAAGGGATGAAAGTGCAAAGAGAGAAGTAAAGACTCATTTAGCCACGATTGAAGCTATCCATGAAGAGGGAAAAAAATATGTGGGAAAAATGTACTTGGATGAGTGCGTAAAACGTCATCGGCATTGCTGTCTAAATTTTTGTTTGTTTGCAATAAAGTTGGAGTATTACGCTTCATGAGACGTAAATATGTAAATAGTACATTTGAATAATACTTTTTTTTTCTTCTCTGACAATTCCTGCTAGATAAACAGAAGGGCAATGCGATCTGCAATATATAGCCTTTGTTGTAAATGATTGCATGTACAAAAGAGAAAAAAAAAATTAGGGTGCCACCAGCAGTAGCACATACCGCTTCCATACACATGACATATATGCATGTAATATGTAATTTTAGTAGCATCATCAATGGCGATCAGCATTTCTCACTGGCGCTTGCAAGATGGTAGTGTTGTATAATACATATGCAAAGGGAAAAAATCACCTGTAAAATAAAAAAATAAAAAAATACAAATCAACGCTCAAGACGATGTTTTTAACGAAGCTGCCAAACACAACGCCAAGAAGAACCCCAAATATCTGTTTTCTGTCGACTCAAGCCCATAGATTGGAGCTCCACGCGCTCGCAGCAACGCAGGCAACATCCTTGGTCGTGAGCGTCGGTGACTTGTTGAACCCAAGGCTCGTAGACAGGAAGCGAACAAGATTTCGCTGCTCTGACTTCACCTGCCAGTACTTACTCACTAGATCGGAGTAGGCGTCATAGCTGACCTCGTTCAAACTACCTTCACTTAGTTGGTTGCTTAAGAGACTGTCAAAGTACAGGAGCAGAGGCTCCTCCTGATGAAGCATCGTCTGTGCTAAGAAATGCCGCATCGATACAAAGGTCAGTGGCGCGCACCGGGTCGCCATATCGTAGTCCTTCAGGATTTCGTAGATATCCACCTGCGTGACGGCAGCGCAATCACGGTACATGTAGCGTAAGACGGTAAGCGCGTCCTCACGCGACACTTCTTCGGCCGGATTAGAGCTGGGCCAGCAGTAGCTGAGCTGGTAAAGCATCGCGCATATGTAGTGAATGTGCGTGGGCGGCTCAAAGCCACGAGCAACGTTGAGGTAGTGCCCGAGAAGCAGCTCCTTTGAATTCATTGCATCCATATAGCACAATAGTTCATAAAGACTTTTCGCCACCAGCTCCGGAAAGCCGTAACGGTCCTCTAACTCATCAATGAGTGCCTCCTGGAAGTCAGTCAGTATGTAGGTATCGCGAAAGACTCGTTCCGCAGCGCTTAACGCCATCTGATCGTTAGTGGTGCGCTGGTTTGCCTCGGATAAGCAATGACGGTAGCGGTACTCCATGCGAGTAAAGTGGCGTTCGCAGGCATTAAGCATGATGTGATCAATGGTGGTGAACTCGATCATACGCGGTGTCAGAGTACGGTAGCCGCCAAAGAGCGTCTTGTATAATGACCACTCAGGGGCTCGGTTGGGGGAGAGAGGGTTCAGTCGCTGAAACGCCACAGTGGTGGCCGTTGTGGAGGAAATTGCTCCAGCCTGGTGGGCATGCGTGTAGCTGTTCACAGAGCCGATGGTGGCAAGCTCACGAAACACCCGCAAATTTTCATTGATATTCATAATTTCACGTTCCGCTTCATCGTCGGCAACCACCTCATCTATAAAAGTCGTCTTGGGTCCCCAAGAAGAAAGCTCCCGCGATGGTGCCAGACGCTCTCCGTGAACCACGGTCTTGCGGCTCGGCGGTCCTGAACCTTGCCGTTGCGGAGATATAAAAGAGGACTGGGCGCTGTGTTGAATCAGCTGAGGTGTCGACTGGTGCTGCTGCAGTTCACGTGCGCCAGAACGTGCATCGCTGTCGCTCCTTGCACCGGCTTTGACGGTCGAGTTGACAGCGGTCAAGACACCTCCAGAGCCTACTCTCGACACCTTTACCAGCGTAGGGGCGTCATCGTCCTCCCATCCATTGTCAATAGAACATTTGTATTTCACCTTGATAAAGTTTGAGTCATCCGGCATCTTGATCGCGGTCACTGGGTCAATGTAGTTGATGGCACAGACATGCTTCTGATGAACAGGATCACGCCCAGAGAAGATATCCACAGAAGAGAGAAACTTCCGGCTGCTGAGGTCGCGCATTGGATTCATCAGCAACCGCTGCATGAGAAGATTCGCAGGGATGCGCGACTTGACTACATCCCAGTTGCTGAGCACCTCCACTGCTGGGTTGCCATGGGATGTGGTAAGTGCCGAAGATATCCTGCGGCTACGAGTCATAACACCACGAGCGCCACTGAAGTTGGTGGGAGGTTCAGTGGTAGGCTTGTCGTGCGCCGTCAAACCATAAATATGCTCAATCCATTCATTCTTCCTCAAGAAAACGAGGTCGTCAAGCGAGCTGGCGATTGATTCTGCGTTTTCAGTGAATGAGAAGTAGCCGAGTGAGTTTGCTCCTGAAGAACCACTAAAGCCTCCAACCTTTCGCACTGAAGGATAAGCAGATTGAACACCTGGTGCGCTACCCATCGTAACCTGACCGGTGCGATAAGACACAATAGAGGGCACAGTTTGAATAGGCTTAGTAGGACTAAGTGATGCTGCGGCGCTAGCCCCTGTTGAAACTTGCATAGGTGCACCACTTCCTGACGGTGCCACTGAGTTGCCTTTGCTGGGCGACACGATGCCCGGCTTTTTTATTGTTGACACCGTTACCGTGTAAGCGCCAGGGCTTGGAGGTGTAACAACGGACTGGGGCCCACTACTGTATGGTGCCTGTGTGGGGGACGACTGTGTCCCAGGCTGCGGATTAGTGATCACCGAAGACTGCGATGTATCGAGTGGTATTGCGCTGCTACTGGTCACACTTGTAGTGTCCTCAGCGGCGGCAGCACCGGCAGCGGCGTTCGTGGCATCGTTTTGGGCAAGCTTCCGACGGATTGTGTCACGCGCAAGCAAGTTTTCATAAATCTTTCGATCGAACAGGATTGCCACATAGCCGTCCGTCTCATCAAGATCCTCAGTAACAGTGTTCTGAATGTGATGTGGCACGAGTCGGCGGTATGCCTGTTCGCACAAGTGCATCTCTTCTATGAGTACGGACACTGTAGCTCCCATCTTCCGACGTAAACTTTTACGACCGCTCTCCTCTGTGAGCACAAACTCATTATCGTACACATCAAGGATCTCATTGATGCGACTTTCTAGCTGACTCATCATCACAAGCAAACTGATGCGCTCATCTCCTTCAGAGAAGAGCGTCGTCATCATACCCATTTTGCTCAACTTCAACTGTCGATAGCTGTCCTTCAGCAGCTTGCTCTTTCCCCCGACCACCTGCTTGCGAAGACGAAAGATTTGCAATTGCATGTCCTTGTTCTCCACATTGAGAGCTTGCAAATCGCGGTCAGCATCGGCAAGCTGCTGCTTGGTGCTCTCCTTCACCTGCTCTAGCTCTTCGCGCGCTTTACGGCATTGCTCCATAACGTGAAGATTCTGGCGCGTAAGACGACCTATTTCGCTCTCGTAAATCTTGGCATTCTCTATGAGGCGCTCCACCTCTCGGGTGAGCTCTGCAATGCGATCACGCGTGTTGCCAAGCGCAATTTCTGACGACAGCAGTGCGTTCTCCCGCAGGAGTGCATTGACCTGGTCAAAGTACGTCGCCACCTCTTCTCCATCCTCGTCACTTTCGGCTTCCTCTCCAGCGCCAACGGCGCCACCAATCGTGGCAGCCCCATTCTCGCCAAGTCGCAGCCTGTCGTTCGTAAAGATTGCTCGGCACATCTCAATTCGGAAGAGGCGCAGCAACTCCGCAAGGTGAGGGGACTGTGTCTCCACCACACGACTGACAGAATCATAAATGCTAAACACCTTCACAGTTCGTGAAGTGAGTGGGGGTTCATCGATACCGTCGGTAACAATTTCACGCAGGTCTGTTTCGTACTGCAGCAGACAGCTCCGCCAGCGCTCTGTCGTGTCTTCACGCTGCGCCATCACATAATGTTGGGCAGGTGACAATTGTAGGTGCTTCCGCAGTTTGTTCTGAGTGTCATTCTCCATACTTTCAAAAGTAGCAGGCTGCGTCATGAAAGTAGGACATGATGCTGCTTCTGTTGTTGCTGTAGGGAGTGGAGGTGACGGTGCCGCTCTTGCGGAGGAGGAAAATGTATTCTTTAGTGGCATAAGTGACTTTTGAGTCTCTGAAGTGGTGCAGGTGCTGCGACCGTTGGCAGTGTAAGAGGCAACAAGACGCTGAGCTCGCTCTATCGCACTCGGATCGCGATCATTACATGTAAGTGAAAACTGGTGGCGCCTGTCACCTTTCGGCTTATTAATTGCCGGGAGATTTGACATGAACGCGCACAGTTATGTCTTGAATAGAAAATGTATATAACTAGAAAAAAAGTGTATCAGACGTTTCTAGACTCTCGCTTAAAAAAAATAATTTTTTTTTTCGTGTATATAAATTTAAAAGGTAAAATTAGTGGATAAAAAGGAGAAAATTCATTCTTCATAAATTTCTTTTAGCACAACCTATGTGATCGTCACAGGAAAAAAATATATTAGTAGATGTCACAATCCTCTCTTACATTTCCATTGCCGTTATCTCGCTTCACTGATACTCATTTTTTTTTTTGGTTTAGAATGATAACAAGCATGTATGTATATTGACGGATGCAACCGAAAACAAATAAATAAATAATTATATGGTAACCATGCAGTATTCCAATCTGCTTGATCCCTCTAAAAAGGGCTTAGAGAAATGCAAAATAATAATAATAATAATAATAATAAAAAGAGATATGCAGCACCACACATGCATAGATTCTTCAATATACTCAAAAGAAGTGAGACGTTATCTGGAGCAGAAAGAAGGAAAAAGGGGCAAGAGATAACTCAGCACATCATAGAGCAAGTGCCTTCGTTCTGATCAGTCAAAAGGAAAAAATTGACAAAAAGTAATGTCCAGCAACTACAACAAAATACAAGAGCAAAAGCACACACACCGATAACAGATGTACAATAATAATAATAAAAATAGTGAGAAAAAAAAATGCGTTAATATTTTTTTTTGGTTGGCAAAAGGAAAAAAGGGGCGCCTTGAATAATCTGAAGAGAAAGCCACAATCACGCATCCCCACAATGTAATATATCTGTCAATCTGGTTTGACGCTATAGTTCGCAACAACACACAACAACAACGTCAACATTTTACAAAGGTCTCACAAAACCGTTGCACATGTGACCTAAGGCGTCTCCCCCCACCCCACCTATTCCAAATTTTCATTTGCTTTTTCCAAACGCAGAGTCATTCAATATGGCGTCCATCGTTTCCTCCTTGTCGCTTTCATAAACCACCATTTCCTCTCACCACAGCTATGTGCAGGAAGAAGAAGAAAAAGAAGAACAGAACAGGAGCATCGATAAGCACTAAAATGTGCCCACTGCTCAGCAAAGGAACCCGCCTTCGCTCCTCCCGCATCTGGTATTGTTGCCACCCCGTACTGAAAGCGCAGTAGGCTGTTTGCAGATGCTTAGGCTAATGATGATGATGATGTGAGATGCTACATCGAAGAACTAGCATGCACAACCCAAGTTGTGAAAGGGCTTGAGGCTGCCACAGCGGGATTCACCCAGAGTTCATCCATCGGAATAATCAGCGCAAACAGTGTGTACAATGCACCAAGCACCACGAGTGGTAGCTGTAGGTTATCCACACCATCCATAAAGCACTCTGTCAGCGTGCACACCGCTACCATGGGAAACGTATACCACGCAGGCAGTGAGAGAGGCACCCCCGCAACTAGAATAACAAGTAGCCAAAAGATAAGTCCCACAATGAAACCCCCAATTGTCCCTGTCGTCGTCTTATGCGTGATGGACGTGTTTGCACGCTCGGTAAACAGTTTGTTCTTGAGATATCGGCCAAGTGCACGCCGTGAGCCGAGCATAATAGAGCTACCAAATATAGCCGCGAACGCATCAACAATGCCAAGGGATATAATACCTGGAATGATATTTATAGCAATTTCCATGATGTACGGCACCGGACGCTCAATACCAAGCTGATGGCGGTATCGAATCATCATTGGCGCTCCCATGCCGAATATTAAATACGTGTGCGTGCGCACGACACCCTCCAGACTGTCGCGTGCGTCAATGTGACGCGCCACAAAGCTCGAGATGGTGTTGGTGCCGATCACTTTAAAAAAGCGCCCTGTTTCGACGATGACACACAAACTGGTAGCAGTCGAAAGCGCAAACGCTAGAAACTGCGGGTCCACAACGGCTGCCGGTGTAAAGGCCGCTACAGCGATAAAGTGAAACATCTTCCGGCGCACGGTCTGCTTCATCTGCCGGGTGCAGGCATCCACTAAGAAAACAGCAAAGGGAATGAAAGCCAACCAGGCGCTGAGGGTGTAGAAGCGGAACTTGCTTGCAGTCAAGTATGCATAAAACCACCACCCAACGTTCTCGCGAAACTGCCAACTGATTACACAGTACATAATGACTCCAATGGTCACTACTGAGATCCAAAATATCAGCGTGATGCGGCTGCGACTTACACGCCGCTTCGATGATTTGGAATTTTTATTTATAGGCACCAAGCAGAACCGAGAGAGCACCGATACCATAGCGGCAATGTAGATGCAGCACAATATCATACCTCTACTGGCTAAGTGCGTGTACGATGTTAAGTATCCCGGAGCCTTTAAGTTGAGAATTGAATCACGACCACCATCCATGCTAAGGTTGTTGTTAATAAAGACGTCACATAGATAAAAACCCGCAATGGAGCTCACCAAAACCGCTTCGTTATCGCCAAGAATAGGCAGCAACTGAAGAAATAAAATGTGCCCTGTGAGAACGTACACGACAGCGCCGAGGGATATCACTTTATCCTTCACAATAAAATATATACCACTGAGGGCTACGGCTGCGTAGAGAAAGGTCTCGGCAACCACGTTACGATCGCGCGGGCTCTTCCCTTGACGGAGCTGACGAGCAGCAATGAGGGATAGATACGCTAGCACTGTAGATGAGTAGAACTCAAGAGCAGAATGGCCAGAGTGCATGGCCTCATCAAGACATCGCTCAGAAAGAAAGATAAGTGGCATCAACATACGGCTTTCCCCGTGCTCCGACGTGAGGGCTACTGTGCACAGAGTGAGGATAGTGCCTGATTGCATAGGAGACCCCGCACGCCATGATAAAATCGAAAGACCTACAGCCCATATAAAGAGAATTGTCGAAGAATAAGAGATCTCTAAATATCTACGCGGTGCTTTGGCAGATATCAGCTCATCCTCCTGCTCTTGAGAATAGGATCCATTCTTCTTTGATGGACTAACCCGTTGGGATATTGTACCACTTTGGAAATATAGAGGGACGCGCATTCCCCCCTTTGATCACTAATTTATGTACTTCCTACGGTTTGCAAGTAGAACAACAACAACAAAAAGGAAAATCTTCCTGCGCTTCTTCTGTACAACGCGTTACTCTTCAAACGAATAATTTGACGACCCTTCTTTTCTTTCGAACAAAAAAAGACTAAAAACAAACAAGAAAAGCAAAAACAATGGCCGCTATCGTGCACTCTCAACTGCAGTATTCGACTGCAGCAACGCCAAACCGTTTGACAATGGTATGGGCACGTAATGTTCCCTTTTATTTTACCTTTCTCGTGTGAACAACAGCGCACTGGTGCGGTTAACTTTTACTTTTAAAATAGAAATAGAAAAAAAAAGGGAAAGTATCTATATATGAGTATTTGACTTGAACGCAATGTAATGTGCCCACCCGCTTTTGCATGCGTGAAGCAACCTATATTCCAGTTTTAATACGCAGCAGTATCCTTTGCAGAGACAAATATATAACAATAGTTATAAATGAGAGTAACAAAAATAGAGAAGAATATGCATATATATGCCTGCACGTATAACAGACACGTAACAGAAGTAGTAATTATCAACAACAATAACAACAGTACAGTACAAAAGCGTGTGCGAATACTTTTCAGTATAATCGTAAAGGAGTGTGTTTTAGACGTCAATGTTGGTAAACAGAAGACAACACAAGTAACAAACAAACAAAAAAAATAATAATACTTTTGTTTTGTGGAGGGGGATAGAGTTACGCGCGACTTAAAAAAGATAAAGAGCCACTGATTTACAAAACAGAAATCGTAGTATCTAAACTCCTTACATCCATTCAGTTTGGAATACTGCTGTTGTGAGTGATCATGCACACTTTTTTTAACTCTCTCTCTCAAAACGAAAAGAAAGGTAAAACGACACCAGTTTCGACGCAGCACACCTGCGAGCAATGCCGGGATATAAAATTTCCTTTTTCTTCTTTTCTCCATAAAAAAAAAAAGAAGGAACTCACTGAGCGGCACGTTCAGCGCGGCGCTCCGCTGCCATTGCGTCTGCTACCTGCTCCAGTTCTTGAATCGCCCTGCGTAGCGCAAACTCGGTGTACTCTGGGGGTACCGGCTTCCCTGTTCCCGTGAGCGTTGTGCCCCTCATGCGCTCCTGAGCTAAGCGAACAATATCCTCCCTCATGTCCACGCACGCTGGCAAGTCCTTGTTACCATAGAGGTCTCGCTTATCGTAGTCCGCTGCGTCAAAATGCTCAAAAAAGACGTTGACACTGACGCTGTAGGTATCATCCAGAGTGGTGATGTGGTGGAACCATTGAGCCGGAAAGAAGAGCATATCACCTGGGTTCATAATCACTTCAATGGCGCTCTTGCAGGCATCAATAAAGCGCGGGTATTGCAGCAAATCTGGTGCGTCAATGTTGATCACTGGAGAAGAGCTACCAGCCATGTACAAGTTGTTGTACTCGCTTGGCGGAAACAGAACAACACGCTTGCGTCCTACAATTTGACATAGCACGTTATCAAATGTGTCATAGTGGGTCCACAGCTGTAGAGGAGGAGCGTTAATGCGCATGCAGGACTGATGTACGCGTGGCATGATATACTCGCGCGCGCCACTCGGCAGAACAAAATCCTTCCCCAGCGTCTTAAAGTCATTCCAAATGTTGGCCCGCTCGCTCTTCATGTGCGTTGCGATAGACCGGTAGTACCACGTCTCCTCTGGTTCCGTGCCGCAGTCTCGGTAGAATGCAAGCGCGTCCTCCGTGTTGCGGATAAGGTCTGGGAAGCTCACGTGGCGAAACACAAAGTTCTTTCGCACAAAGTCGAGTAGGTGAGAGCCAGAGGCAACATGCACAGAGACAATCGTGTCAGGCTCGCATTCCTTAAGGTACGCAGAGTCGTTCCAGCGCTTCATACAAGCGCCAAGATCCACATTGCGAAAAATCACCGGCTGCATTGCGGCCTTTACCGTCTTCAGGAAGTTCTCTGGTGTATACAGAAGCTCACGCACTGGTGGACGGCCTGCTGGGAGAAGCGCACGGATGGATGGGCAGCTGCCTCTCCGCATTGACGCAGCAGCACCTACTGTTTCCCTCTGCCAGCTGAAGCGGAAAACTGACGGGCGGCTGGTGCTGCAACAGCTCGCGGTGCTGACGTTAAGAGGGTCCTCGGCGACCACGCCAGGCGCAGCTCCTTCACCGTTCTGCATTTCAAGAGAAAGAGTGAGAAGGATGGGCCGAGAGGTGAAGGTGCCAAATGAAAAACACGTGTAGCCGCCTCCAATAACAGCCACCACGCCTGGATCCTCCTCCCCAAGCGCAATACACGAGTGACGGCTCCAGGAAGGACTACCTGAAGGCAGCGGCGCAGTCACAAAAGTAGATAGCCCTGGGAGGTCCACGAGCACGGCGGCATTCATAGATTGCTTTTCATTCTCCCAGCATCCTCCCAGCAAGAGAACATACTCGGCAGAAGTAGCGCTACCACTGCTATCGCTAAGTCTAACGCGTGTCATGGAATGCGAGTAGCGAGCGCCCGCTGGGCCACACGCAACACCCCGAGTGACTGTTGCGTTGCCATCCGCGCCGAGTTGAACGCGCCATATAATGTCATTGCACGTGCCCTCTGCGGTCAGTCCGCCAGACAGTAGCACTTCATTTGGTGACAAAGCCAAGCAGGCCGCGGAGCACGCAGCGGGTAGTGACTCCCCATTTGGAGCGCCAATGTGAAGCTGCCGCCACGAAATAGTCGCCTTTGTGCTATCCACGGTGGCAATCCACGTGTCCCCTAAAATAGCCCCAGAGGCCGCCCGCCCGCCGTGCACGAGCACTTGTGAGTCATTCAATGCCACCGCTGTATGACGGAAGCGAGGCTCGGGTGATGTGGCACACGTAGCAGCGTCTGCCGCTGCGATGGTGAGTTGTTGCCATTCGCAAAACACGGTCCTGCCGCCGCTGATGCCACCGGGAGTGACCACAACGCGTGCGGTGAGAAGAAACGCGGTCTTGTTGACATCGGTTGGGTTGGTGCGACCCCCAATTACAAGATATACGAACGGAGCAAGACGTGAAAAGCTGTGGAAGACGAGCGCTGGCGGCGCGCAAGCAGAAAGGGCATCGCTATTGCTCTGTGAGTGGGAGAAAGAGACCGACTGGAGTGTCTTCAGCTCCCCATTACGCAGACTATGGGCAAAAACGGTGTTGACACGATGATGCCCTTTGGCCGCTGAAAGACCCCCAAAGGATACAATAACTACGTCCTTGTCGGGCAACTTCTCCGCATATGCCTCTCCATTGCCCCAGCCTTCAAACGCGAAGCGACCAGAGGGCCAAGGGTGTGTGCGCACTGATATATGCGTTTCTCCTCCCTCGCTCGATGCCTTCTTTTTGGTAGCAGCGACAGCAGCAGTGAGGGCCGCGCGCTCCTGAAGAAGGTCGGCCGATGAGCGAAAGAACGGCAGTCGCCTCGCAAGGGCCACGGCGTCGTCGACACAGGTAGCTGCCATCGTGATGCCGTAATGTTCGCACATCTCACTCCACTCTTCTGACTCATCAAAGTGCTCTAAGGCATCCACGCGGCGCTTCTCCTCACCACTGATGCAATGACGTGAGAGATCGTAAAAGTTCGTGTAATAGGCGGCAGCCATGCCCTGTGCAAGGGCACGCTGAGTCATGGCAACACCATCCGGCGCCGCGTCAATGCCGAGAAGCGGGCTGTTCTTCTCCTTGAGCGACTTGCGCATGACGGCGCCAAAGCTATCCGCTGGGTGCACCTGGTCGTAGGCGATAAAAACTGCTTTAGAAAAGTTAGACGCAAGACAGTGGATGAGCTCCGCAGCGGCAACAGGGGGCATGTACTGCATCATGCACTCAGCATAAATCACAGTAGGACTATCTGCCGAAAAAGTGGAACAGCTGCGTTGTAGTTGGGGGAGAAGCACTGCAGTGGCCTCGCGCAGGTCCACGCCAAGACAGCGATAATACGAACTGGAAACAGGCATTTCAGCGTTTGTGTGCTGAATACACCACGTGCTGGGAAAAGTACCCGCAGGGGCGGCCTCCATAAGCCCCGCTTTGGCTTGCATCACAGCGGGAAAGTCAACATCGTAAAAGAACACGCTACCGCCATCCAAGCGGACCTGGCCTTTGGTCGATTCATCGCAAGAGGACAGTAGCGTGCGAAGAGCGAGAGTGTCGTAGCCTGCACCAAGCGATATAACTTGCACAGCTGGAGAAGCGGAACTGCGACTCTCAATAAACTGCCGTGCTGCAGTGCATACAACGTCGGTGATTGCCTTCATACGTAAGTAGTACCCCCGGTTGATGAGCGGCGACCGACGAGACGGTTTCTTCACAAAGTGACGCAAAAACCCATCCTCCAGATATTTGTGTGTAATAGCAGAGCGCTTGCTCACCACGCTATCATCATTAGTGTGCTGCACCATCACATCTGTGCTGCCAGGAACGACGGCAATCTTCTTGCAAATCTTTTTGACCTTCTTTTGTTTCTTCTTTGAGAGCGCCGGGGCATCCTGTGGCACCGCGCAGGTAGACTGTTGTGGAACTGCGGCTGTGATAGGCACTGATTCCATGATGATGATGATCTACTCGTTTTCGGGGGACAGAGAGAGACGCTAAGTAGATCGACGTATGAATGCGAACACTCAATGATGTTTCTACTGTTTGCTATCAAAAAAACACACAAGTTCTAGATGAAAAGAAGCAGAGAGGAGTCATAATAGCTATATTTTCTTTCTTACGTATATATAGAATGTGTAGCGGCAGAAAGTACTTACCAATAATTTTGCGTAATTAGAGAGAGTAACAAACAGCAACCATCTACAAAAGCATGTCTCTCAAAAAAAAAAAAAGAGACTCTCATGCTCACCTGTATAGTTTTTCCTTTGTTTTAACTCTGAATGTGAAACGCAACTGCATTAATCTTTACTTCTTCTTCTCCCTTTTGTTCTTGTTGGGGTGAGGACTACTTTCACAATCTTTTGACAATCCAACCGGTTCCCCTCCCCTCAGCCTTCGAAAAGAAAAAAAAGCTTAAACCACTGCTTTCTTTTCGAAGCTGTTGTTCCTGATGTAGCAAAATGTGAACTAATGTCAATATATTCATCAAAGTAATAGTGATATATTTGAAATGGACGGTACGCACAAACATAAATGTACGTCAATCAACACCAAAGACCTCATTCACGGTTGTTGTTGCTTTCTTGTACAGGGGCAACAATTTCATGTCATTCCGGCCGCCGCTTTATACATGACTCTTCAGCTGTTGCTCCAAGACATCTTCCTGCAAAGGATGCTCGTCTTCTCCGTTGTCATGATCTTCTGTTATCAACTTAGCAGCCTCGTTGTTCATGTCCTCTGTGCCTTCCTTGCCCTCTTCGGTCGGGTGCATGCCCTTCCACTTGAGTACCGTCTGCGCAAGCTGCAGCTTACCCGCCTTGAGAAGCAACGAGCTCAATGTGACGCTGGTGTTACGGGAAAGGGTGTAGGACTTGGCCTCCATCTCCGTGAGCAGATAGGCTACCTTGGTGTGCTCTCCGGCCTTTGCAAACGCAGAGACGCAAATGTTGTAGACGAGTTCGCTCTTGGGAAGCTTTTCCGTATCCAACAGCTCCTGCAGCTTCACTGTGTCGCGGAGTCGCGAGTAGATGACATAGACCGACTCCACATCTCGCACACGACAGTCCGGGTGCGAGAGTAGCAGAGAGATGTAGCGCTCCATCTGCGCCACATCGCCAACCGCACTGAAAGAGCTCGCAACAGTGGCAAGCATGCGACTACTAAAGGTAACCCCACCTTCTACCATCTCCGCCACTAGCGCCTCCGTCTCTGGCGCCATGCGTGCGCGAGCGTAAATGTTGAGCAGCACGACGTAGCCAAATTCCTCCATCTCAATTCCCCTTTGCTTCCGCTCCGCCACGAGTTCCTGGAGCTGTTCATACCGCTTGGCGCGTCCATAGCCCTCAAACATGATGTTGTAGGTGACGTGGTTCTCTCGGAAGCCTTCCACGCGCAGCCGGTCTCGCATTGTTTCCATCTTGCTCACGTCTCCACACTTGGCATAAGCGTTCATCGCCTGATGATACGTGACGAGGGTCGGGGCAGCGTTGGTAGATTTCGTCATTTCGCCTAGCACCGCCTCCATCTCTGTCAAACGCCCCATCTTGCCAAGCATATCCACGACGGTCGTCGCAGTTACCGGGTTGGGAGGGACCAAACGCATCATAGTGTCCAGTATCTCTTGCACCATTGCCATATTGTTAGAGCTCATGTAGAGATCAAGAAATCGGTTGTATACCGGCATTGTAATGACCATTTTTGACTCTAGCAAGTCTCTCCAGCACTGATCAACAGACGCCGTGTCGCCAAGGCGGTCGTACGCGGCGGCAGCATCAGCAAAGAAGATAGGTGTGTGCACCTCACTGCTGGCAAGTGCCTTCTGCATGTATGCCTTCACGCCCTCCATGTCGCCAAACTGACCCAGTGCACCGACGATGACGCTAAATAAACGTTCATTCAAGTGTACATGATTGTCGTGCATTTCCGTGAGAAGCCCCTGGAACTCTCGTCGACTCTTTCGCTTCACTGCGTCTCGCAACAGCACACGATACATGCTTTGCGTCTTGCATGGAATACGAGAAAGGAACAACTTCTGTTCCTCGTACCGCCCATTTTGAGAATAAAAGCTCACAATCTCCGCCTGAACCGCCTCGTTCGCAGTCAGCCCGTTGACCTCTGCGTCTCTAACCACATTCTCACATCGTGCGGGGTCGTTACGGTAGCTGTGCAGCATCTGGATAACGAGCCAGGAGGTAAACGCCTGCAGGTTACCTTGCGCCGCCTTGGTCTTCGCTTCTCGATAAAGACTTTCTACCATGGGCATGTCCTGCAGTTCGCCAAAGACGCGGATAAGCGTGGGATACATGAATCCTTCCAGTTGCATGCCCTTTGCGCGCATCTCTGCCAGATATTTCTCCACCATACGTGGGTAATACTTGTCGAGGACACGAAAAACGTTGTGGTACGTCATAGAGGTGTGATAGATATTGTTGGCGCTCATCTCATCCTTGAGTGCAATGACCTCCTTCACGTTGTATGCGTGCGCGTACCACCGCAACATCTCGTCATACAAGCGGTGATCCTTGATAGCACCGCTCTCTTTGAGCTTGTTAAAACACTCCCGCATTTCCTCAAACCGCCCAAGTGCACCAAACCCTCTAATCACAGTCAGCCCGTAGGAGCCATCCAGGTCATCCGCCTGATCATTGTCAAGTGCAATACTGAGCACTTGGGCAAGATGCCGAACCTTCTGCAACATCACCTCATCGCCGTGGTCGTGATTGCGAGAGAGGAGCTCACTGCAGCGACCAATGACAGCACTTTCGGCAGTCATACCAAGAGAATCAACGCCCAACTCCTTGCGCAACGCGCCCTCTACCTCGTACACGTCCGCGACGCACGTCACAGAGGGGCTAGACAAGCGGGTGCGGAGAAGCGCACCCATGGCGGCATCGGTGAGTTTGGCCTTACGCTCAATCGCCAGTGCAGATAGCTCGTCAAATAGTTTGGGATCACCGCGAACAGCCACAAGCGCTGCGGAGAGAACGGCATCCTTATCAAGAGAAGTGACACTATGGTCTTTAGTATTGTCACTGCTGTTACTAGGCGGGGAGTTGAGAATCTCTAGGGTCATGTCTCGGACGTTGCTATACTTGGCGGTGACGCCAAGCCCCTCGATGAGTGCGCAGTAGTCTTTCGTCTCCAACTTCTCTTTCGGGATCTCTCGCAGCAACTGCATGGCAGTGTCGCGATCCCCACTAAATTGATAAGCCAACACCGCCAATAGTCGTAGCTGCTCATCGTTGCGAAGGTCATCCGCCATATTGCGCATAAGATCACGCGCGTTATCAGACCGGTAGGAATTATAGAGATACTTGACAAGCGGATAGTTTACTTGAAGCCCATACTTGCGAAAGCGAAGGGCGGCGCGAAAGAGCAGGTGGGCCATGTCACCCTGGCGCAGCTCCACACACTCTTTCATGAGGCTTTCTACAATCGCCGTGGCATCCTCCGGTGGGATCTCCCTCTTCTGCAAGCGTGACTGCAGCAAAATCATAAGGTACGTAACCGAGTTGCGAAACTGTACAATGCGTCGACGTGAGTAAAGCATCGACTGGCGAATATGCCGTGCCACATGGCGTGGCTTTGTCGCAAGAACAGCCGTCAGCTGAGCTTCGTCTTCAGCAGAGAAGGGTCGAAAGTGATTACTCGTGCCAGCGCCACTGTTCCTCTGCAAAAGCGCAGAAGTAGAGAAGATAGCTGCGTATGCCCTTAAGCCTCGCCTCATGTCAAGCGCCACTGTAGAGGCGACAGCGTATGTGCTTATGTACGCTTGCTTCCTTGCAACAGAAAAACGTAGCCCGGCATTACCAAGCCGCATGGCAAGGCGGCGGGCGTTCCCAGCGGCTGTGTGCGTTGGAAGCATTTCTCTTTACGTTCTCTGCAATCCTCCGTTAAAACGTTTGTGTGAGATGAATAACTTTAATAAATATGCTTAAGCACTAAAAGGAAGTATATTGACTCTTCGCTCTCTTTCTTTTTCTATGATGGTGCCTTTTATCTCTGCTCTGTGAAAAATGTTTTTAACTGTCCGTGATTTCGTTGTGCGAACAAACACACACACACACAAAGAAAATTAAATATTACAACTGACAGTAGAAAACACTGAATGAGTGAATGACAAGGAAGTCAAGAGATGAAGAAAAGAATAGAAAAGCAGGTTGCTAAATTGCTAAAGGATAAACAATTGTAAACTTGAAAAAAAAAAGAGAAAGAATCAGGCAGGTGTCGCATTACTATATTTTTTTGAAAAAAGTATTTCTTTATTATTATTATTATTGGTTGATGTTAAGAGACAGTTAAATCGCGTAATAAACCACACAGATGCATAGAGAAAGAGAGAGAGAAAAACTCTCTGTTGAAGTTCTCCATGCTGCACGGGCCAAAGACTCGGCCACGGTATTTGCTTTTTTCCTTGCAGAACAAACATCCACGTACACCCAAAAGATAATATTAACAGTGCCCAAAATACAGTCATAAAGAGGGGAGGTGGGTTAAAAGAGAAAAAAAAAGAAAAAAATGAGCCGGCCTATATGCCGCACTGTGATGGTTTCTTTTTTCTTTTTTCTTTCTCTCATACGTGCAGATGTATCGCAAAAGTATGTATAGAGTAACAACAAATTATAGTCCTAATAGTAATAACGAAATACACCTCATACCACACATATTGGGAACAAAAGCCGACTGCTTTGAAAAGATAGAAATACACAACATTATTCATGTATGACTATAAACAGTTACATTCCTTTTTTTTGTTCTAAAATTCAAATTGACAACCCCCATTAAAGATGTACATTTATGCTCCGCTGCCATTTCACCACTATCGCCATCACGTATCTAAGCAGTGAGGCCATTACTGCTACACTGGCCAGACGCTTGCAAACTCTTCGCAACAAACATTTCTTCATTCACCACTGTTGGTGTGTCGCCGCGCGCTGAGCGGTATGTGTGACGCACGATAGCAGCCCCAACGCTCCCGCCGTAGTTGACGCCACTGCTGTTACCCCGGCTATACGCGCCACTATCACCGCCTCCCTCTCCGCTCCCAGCGTTCCAGAAGCAACAGCACGATGCCCCTACACAATGTAAAAGTGTGCGTGTGATGCTGAAGCGGTGTCCACCAAAGCCATGCACTGCCGCGGTGAAGCTAGTGAATGTTTCGCGACTCCCAAAGCAGTCATGATATCTTTCCAAAAAGCCACCGCCTTCCTTTTCCTCTTGCGCAAGTTCACTGAAGTGACGTGGAAAGACGTTTGGGTGTGCTCGCACTGCCGCCACAATAAACTCGTTGTCCATCCACTCGACAGAATCTGCAGAAAGCACCTTCTTTACCTCTTCACTCAGCACACTAAAACTTTGCGTGCTGAGCAGTCGGGCAAAGAACTGCGCATGCGCACGGGTCAGGGCACGGTGACGAGCCGTGCTGCGGTAGTCACGTGCTCCCCGCAGAACTACTTCACCAAACAGGGTGGCGTAGTAGCTCAAAAACAGACTACAGAGATCACGCACGGTCTGATCTCGCGGGTCGCGAAGCCGCAAAATGCTGAGCCCCACGCGGAATGCACTAAAAGTGCCCGAGTGGGGCAGCACATCGACCGTCTCGTTGATGTACCGCACCTTTTCACAGACGCCGTTGAAGCCGAGGTGTACCATCACCACGCTGTCCACGCACACCTGCTTCATGAGCGGTACTTGTGAGGTAAGCATGCCAACTAGGTACGGTGGTGGGGCCGCGAGCACGTCGATGAGTTTGTCAGGGAGAACAGGAATGAGAATGTGCATCCAGTCAAAGGGGGCAATGAGAGCCTGCAAGGACATAATGACGGTGGAGACAAGAGAATAGTTGGGCCCCACCACGATGACGTGCTTTTCAAGAAGAAGATCCGCCAGCACAGAGAACAAGGTGTCGGTGTGAGGAAAGATACGGAGCAAGTCGACAGGAGTAGTATCAATAAAGGAGCAAAGACGATCGTACGGGCGGGTAAAGGAGACGCCCAGGTCAAGCGGAGTTAAAAAGGTAGCCCCCGACGGTGGAGTTCCACAGCTACACATCGCACGGACTATACGCTGCGATTCCCGCGACCCATTGGAGCGGTAGAGACTTGCAAGAGAATAAAAGAAGTTACTCCATGGATAGGGTGAGAGCGCCACAACTGCTTCGCCGTTCACAAATGTGGTCGTATGCCCGTATTCACGAATGCCGCGGCTATCTGTAAGGACAAAAGTGAACGTAAGATGCTCCGCGGAGTACGACGTGCTATTGTTGGCTACCAGGAACATGCTCATATTTGGATACTTGACGCGTGCCTCCACCTCTGTGTAAGGATGAGTCCATAAGACACGCATCTGTTCCTGTTGTCCTCGCACGCCTGGCTCTAAGCGCAGCACAAAGAAACAGCTGAGACAGCTGCGCGAGCTGCCCGCGTAGTAGAACGCTTGTGAGAGGGGGTCTTTGGGTGCGTTTCTATCACTTCTGTCGCAAATAGAGGAGCTAGTCGATAAACGGCCGCGCTCGCTGTCATCTCCCCCTTCACGCGGTGGCCTGGTTGAGGGGAGCAACTCAGAGTTGTGTGTGTCTGCGTCCAGAATTATCACGTCACTGCTATGAGACGGCATCTACAAAGAAAAAAAAAACGAAAAGGGGGAAAATGGAGAAAAATAGAAGGATGTGCGCGTGTTGTATGCGTATGTCTCTCTATATAATAATAAAGGTACCTTTGGGGGTGATAATCGTTTTAAAAAAGAGAACAAAAAAAAGGAATGACTGAGGTCACCCTATAGCGACAAAGAATTGTGTATGAATACAAAGTGATAAACCCGATAATGTCCTTTATCTTTCTAATAATTCAAAAGACTTTTTTTTTGAAAAATCCTTGTTCTTCCCCCGATTCATAATACTAACAACGATCAAAAAAAAAAAAAAAAAAATGACGGAAAGGGATTTTTTAAAAATAAAAAGCAAAATCATCGAAAGAACAACAAAAGGAAGAGGAGCGAGGGAAACATAACAGTTATCATATCATTTCATACCTCTCTATGATATAAAGGCGCCAGAGCACTAAATAAATTTGCCTTTTTTAAGCTTTAATTGATATCTTAATATGTAAAGATACGATACCTATAGAGGAGTAAGAAAAAGGAGAAATCCACAGACCTTTCTCCTTCAACAACAACAGTAAAAAATGCTAATAAAGACACCTATAGCTGATGCAATCACACAACACGAGGCCACCCATGTGCAATGCAATGGCACAGCTCTATCTCCCCCGCCAGCACGTAACATTTTTTTCTTTTTTCTTAAAAAAAAACTTACTCGGGAAGAGCCTCCTTGTTACTACCTTTTGAAGAAACAGGAAGTGAAAGACCGACTTGCTCCTTCGCAGCTGCGAGCTGATCAGCAATAGCCGTACTCATCGGATGATCTCCACGGCCTCGTTCAAGCAGTGCTACAATATCCTCAGGACGGCGCAGCATGCGCAGAGCGTATGCCCCCTGCAAGTACCCTTGAATGTTTCCTGACGCCTCTACCGCCAGATGTGCGGTCTCTGCGGCCTCTTCATACTTCTTCTGCCGGACAAGTAATCCAGCTTTAAGTCCTAACAGCCCACCAAGCCGCGTCTGGTCTACGACGTGTGCAATACCAACATCTACACAGCGTACAGCGTTGCGCAGATCATTGCAATGCGCATTTGCCAGTGCCATCGCAGAGGCAACCTTCACTAACATGGTCACGTCTAGTGCCTCGTGCTCGTCAGCAGTGGCCATGATAACCGGCCCTGACTTACTATCAGCGGCAGTTTCGAAACGCTCCTTTCCCTTCTTCTCACTTGTTGTATCCTTGGCTTCAACACCCCCAGCGGGGCTATTTTTTGATTCGCTCCTACGCATTGAGCACCCATTTGTTTCCACCTCTTCAATTAGAGAGCGAAAATTGTCTGGAAAATTGGCAATCAGCTCCGACGGCTGCTCACCGCTCTCAAGCGAGGACGAATTTGGGTAAAGTAGATAACTCAAAGGTCGCTGTGCAATGACGTCCTTGGCGCCAAACTCAAGCATGAGTTTATTCAGGTTTGGCGCTATATTAGGTGTGGGACTTTTGTTTTCCACGTCAAGAAGAATTTTGTGCCCCAACTCGACGATAATATCACGCGACGTGCGCTCCGCCAGTACGGCTCTCTGTTCCGCTAAGCTCTCCTCTAACACATCTGGGACGTACTCCTTCACACGCTCGTCACGTGTATCTGGTTTGTTCCACAAATTTGTAACAAAGTTGTTCTTTCCCTTTCCAAACGCAATACCCTGAAGGAGTGAAAGGGTTAAAATAGACTTGCGCATTGTTTTCTGCTGTTGCTGTTGCTGCAAAGATAAATAAACTCAGTTTAGTTTATATATATATAACTATTTCCCACAACGTGCCACCGAAAGAACAGAAAGGCTAAGAGCAGAAAAAAAAAAAGAGCTCTTGTCAAATAGAAGAGTGAAAATGCAACGTACACATATTCAAAGAAAAAAAATAGATACAACGTAAAGAAACAAAAAGAGCAAAACACAAAATATGTCCATAAATAAATAAAATAAGACTCATATATGCTGCTAAGAGTGTAAAACACATAGAGCAACAATATGAAAACAAAAAAAAAGATGCGCTTTTTTTTTGTAAAATGCAATACCGGATTATCGATAAACAAAAAGCAACATATGAGATTGTGCAAAGAGTCCACTCATCCATTCTACCACGTGTTGCAACAAAAAGTGAGCTATAGCGCCTCTGCGAAAAAAACCAAGACTTACTCTTTCCTATTTTTTTTTCCTTTTTTACACACACACTCCACAAACAATACGCTACCGCATATACTACTGAACGCTCTCTTACCTCGTCAAAGAGAAAAAAAGAAAAATAGCGTCGATATCAGTTCCTGCAGACAGCCTAAACTGTGATTATCCGCATAAATATCCCGAGCTACCTTCTAGTTGTGTGCTCTTCTCTGATAGTACTCTTGCTGCATAATGCTAGTGATATGCGTTGCTGGATATCCCTTTGATAAGAGAAACGCGTTGGCTAGCGGGTACACACAAGTTGTGATGCTCTCCAAGACTTGTTTCTTAGAGGAAGGAGCGCTAAGGGCAAGATTCTCCAAGTTTACCCACCGCACTCTAACAAATTCTTTCCTGATATCTGGCGTTTTGGGATTCAAGTTGACTTTTCGTATCACCTTCGAGTCGGCAAAGAAAAGAAACGGGTATAGCTCCTGTCCGGAAATTCCAATCTTTTTCCAAGACTTGCTCAGGTACCTAAACTCACGACGCCCTTCGTCTTCCACTTCACCTCGAGCATTAACAATCGCCGATGGCACCTCTGGGAGCACAGGACCACTAGTGGATACGACTACACCGACGAAATGCACGTCATCAGGCTTCAGTCCAATTTCCTCGGATATCTCCCGCATTGCTGCTTCTATTGGGTCTTCGCCTCGTTCAACACCACCCTGTACTGTCTGCAGGAACTGACCGTTCCCGCCGCCACAGGGCGTGCATCCGAGAAACTGTCCGTTCTCATTCACAATAAAAGCCTGAGCACTGCGTCTGTATAATTTTCCGTCTCTACCACGCACAACCTCGTTAGTGATGTGCTCCATGCTAGCAGGTAGATGATAAAAAAGAACGAGCAATAGCAACAATATTTTTTTTTTTTTAGTTTAGGTAAAGTCATAGAAACAGTAGCAAAGTCTACGCATTTATTATCAACGGACACGAAGACAGAAAATGAGAGCGTATGGACGCAAATGTCCTGAATGCATCTCTACACTGAAAAAATGAAAGGGTGCCATACAGAGTAACTGTGAGGCACAACAGCAGAGTCTTCCCGCTAGAAACCATAAGCAAGATTGCTCTGCAAGTGTAAGTGTCTTTTGGTTCATATTCGACAAAAATATATAGTGAAAATAAAACATAAATTGATGCCCCAAGATTCAATTATGTACGATCGTAGTACCCACTATGTGTCGGTAGAGCATAAATCACATTTACTCTCCATCCCTTTTTTTTTTTTATTCTTTTCCCCACACGCACAGAATAAAAAAAAAATGGTATCTGTAATGTAATAATGGCAATAATAATAATAATAATAATAATAATAACGATAATAACGATAATAACAAAATTATTAGTAATAACAATGATATATAAATTGATCAAGTGAATTTCAATATAGGATTCTCAGCGCTTTCGTATTTGCATAAAACAGTGAGGACCTACAGTGTCACCATATCATACAATTAAACAACAACAATATTAATCTATTTGAAAATACTACTAGTATATATGTAACTAGATAACAATCCTGACTATGAAAAAAAGTGCAAAGCATACTGAATATATAATCAGCGTTTTTTATAAATTGGTGACACCCCGCTCGTTTAAAAAGGGATCTAATTTTCCCTACTTCATATATATAGTTGCATACAGTCATATTTCCTGATGCCTCAGCTTCTTCCTTCCCAATATAGCAATAGCGCCCTTCATAGTGTGATCCCGTAAGTGCGTTGCGCGTCAACTGCAACGCTATGACAATTCCTTCCAATTTGATTTGTCATTCGAAATAGTACGGTTGATCAACAATGGTATTTATGTACGGAGCAAAAATCCGTTTGCGGGAAAGATATTCAGCTGCAACCGGGTGCACACGGGTCGTTATGATCTGCATGACTTTCATTTTTGTTTCAGGTGCGTTGAGAGCAAGACTCTCCAAGTTCACCCAACGGGCTCCATAAATTTCTCTCCGAGCACATGGATCCCTTGGAACAAAGTTCAGCTTCGTTGTTATGGTCGACTGAGCGAAGAAGAGGAATGGGTACAACTCTTCCCCGGAGATGCCGAAGCTGCTCCACGACTCGTTTGGGTACCTGAACTCACGACATGTTTCGTCTTCCAATTCTCCTTGATCATTAATGCTCGGCAGCACAGCATCGTCACCTGGCAAAATAACGCTCACAAAATCCAAATCATCAGGCTTCAGTCCAATTTCCTCCGTACTCTCACGCACTGCTGCGGCTTTTGGCTCTTCGCCACGCTCAACGCCACCTTGAACTGTCTGCAAAATATCTCGATTGTAGTAACCAACTGGTGTGCATCCGAGAAACTGTCCGCATTCATTCATAATGAAAGCCTGAGCACTGCGCCTGTATAGCCTATCATCTTCACCGCGCACCACCACAGTTGTAATTGTCTCTTTGCTATTAAGGTGAGTCATCACAGTGAAGTGAGGAAGAGACAGCAGGAAAAAAAAAAGGAAAGTCTTCTTTTAAATGTGTAGTAAAATCGAAGTGCCGCTGGCAAGGTCTACGAGTTAATGTGAACAGGCGCCAAAAAGAAAAAAAAAATGAGTGAGTGAAAGTAGATGAAAAACAAAAGTTCCTCATGCATCCCACACTGAAAGAAAGAGAGAAGGGTCTTGGATAGAGCGCAACTCCGCTGCGACAGCGGCTGCTTTCTCCTTTTTTTTTTCTAATCTGTTGCCCATAACACTATGAGAAATACTGTAGAAACAGAAAAAAAATCAATACTTCACAAGCAGAAAGCAATAACTGTGCTATAATGATTGTAGAAAAAAAAAAGATAGAATTGAGTAAAAACTTTAGTGAAGTTTCATTATTCTTTGAATAGTTCCCGATCTAACGCTCAGCTTGGCAAGGTTATGTGCAAAGTGTAAATGCGCTACTGTCGTGACGATCATCTGCAATGTAGTGACTCTCTCCCCGCCCCCCTCTCCAACCGCATCGCAGTCCACATGCACCACACACTGAGGTGACACAGAACCGTCGGTGTCAATGCCTTGCAAAATGCACGCAATCTTCCGTTTTTGCGCTTCTGAATCTACCGGAAAGGACGGGTGTGAGGGCCGGTCTTGTACGCGCTCAAGTAGCACATCGGTGGCTGGAATGGGATAGAATATAGCTTCCACGCATGGAGCCTCTAGCCAAGAAGACCCGCCCTCCCCCTCTTCGACTTCTTTGCTCTCCACCGCACAGGGTGCCCCTGCAGAAAGCGTGTCCCTTGCATTGGCCCAGATGTCACGGTATAACTGGCGTGCCTCAACAGAACCATTAGTGGAGTCCATATACAACACCTTCCGTGGGAGTGATTGGGGAACGGAAGGAGGGGTATGCAACGGTGGTTCCTCCAACTGCAAGGTCTCGCATGGCACCGCTAGTGCCGAGCACACCATACGATGCACGGACAATCGTGCATTCTTTAGGCTGGCACCGCCCTCTCGCAGCTGGTGGAATAGATCGTCCCGCTCTAGGTGATGAACAGATACGGTGCAAGGCAGTTTCGCAAACGTGCGGGGCACAGACGCGGGTGATACTGTGCTTTTACAAGCTTTTCCTTTTGCAGAAGCTACCTTCTTCCGAGTTGCATCATGGGCTTCATTCATTGCTAGAGCGCTAAATGACTGCTTCTCAAAGAACCCTTTCAGCTGACGGCCACAAGTAGACTTGCCAACACCTGGAGGCCCTACAGGAATAAGAAGAAGATCATTGCAGTGAGGAGTGCTAATATCAAGAAGAGGCTTTAAGTGCACCACACTCATCACATAGTCGGTATTAGGGAAAAAGTCAAACGTGCGCAGGTGATGCACACGAAAGCCTTCCTTCATGATATGGAAGTCACGTGCAAGAGATGCGACGTTGCAGCTAACGTAGATTACGTCTGTCATCTTCTTTAAGCGTGAAAGGCTTACGAGCTCGCTTACTGTATGGGGATGCAAACCGTGCCTACCTGCCGTGACAAGCACATGCATTATGTGAAATCTGCTACTTCGCTCGTCTGTACTCAAGTTAGCGTGAAGCGCCCTTCGAAGTACCTCGTAAAGTTTGTCTTTAGACACCAAGTGACATGGTTCAATGCCGTTCACCTGCGCATCAAGCGCCACTCGTGGACACGAAGTGGCGGTAACAACGTGGTCGTAGTACTGCTCAAAGGTTTTGCACACGCTGTTGACATCTCGACCGGTAATGAAAGCCTTTCGTGGTGTTTGAGATTTCAGTTGCAAAAACTCAACAATTGTATGGAATATAGCATCTTCCATGGGTTGATTAACCTCGCAGAAAGAATCAGCGGATAGTCGAAAAGGAATGCCATTGGGCGTATATTCAGTCACAGCATCTGCGTTATCTGATGTTAAGGGAATATATGCGCAGTCCTTACCAGGTTTAGTGTGCGCTATTTGCGCAGTATTTCCTCCCTTGTCAGCACCAACAGAATCATCTGCGATCAGAAGTCTAACGTGTGCAACGACAGCGACGAGTTTCGGGAAACGCGCTCGCAGGAAAGATACCAGGGCATCTGGCTCAGATGATTGATTCATCCAAAAATCAAACAGCGTAGTAGCTGCGATGCCACTACCACCCTCCTCCTGTGCCCTCTCATTAACAAAAGCTGATGTGGAAAGGGTCGTAAGACGGTTGCGCTCCGCCTCCGTCAGATGCTGATTCATCAAGACTATTTTAATGAGTCCTTCTCCAGCGCGTGTATACTTGGCGCAGATCTCAAAAAAAAAAGAGGGAAACTGCTGCGCGACTGTTGATCTTTCCCTTGCAAACTCCGCCACTACCTCACACATGTTGTTTACCTGAGGCATGGCCAGTGGTGATACTTTAAGGCAAGGTAGGAGAGAATATGTCGCCTTGCATCGATACCCTTCCGCAGGACCATCAACGCGGAGCTCCGAGCAACCGACAAGCTCTTGACAGATGGCTAGCAGAACATCTGTGTAGCAAACCTTGTTCAGCATATTCAAAAAAAAAAAAGAAAAAGATCTCAGAGATAAGAGATACTGATGAAGCAGTCCTTTACTGAATCACCGTAAATATAGCAGAGAGCTTGTGATGTATGTAGCTTTTGCTACCTAGTTTTGTCTTATAGAATAAAGGTAAGAGGGAGTGATTTCCTACCTTCTCTACACAGTATATATATCTTCCTTTTCCTTTCCTAATAAAAAAGAAAATAAGAAACTAAAGGGCAAGCGTTGCGCTATTCTAGGCGTCAAAGAGATGTTTTTTTTTTAAAAAAAGTAGAATCAAAAAAAAAATTTAAAGTAAAGTAGACAATAAAGAAGAGCTGAAAGCCACATGCTTTTCTGACTTTTCAACCGTATTTAAAATTAGCACTTCATTTTTAAAAGAGAAAATATTCATCATAGCAATGTTTAAAATTTTGTTCTCTGTTTTTTTATCATCTGCCCGGATTGACTGGAATTGTGTTTTGCTATTGCATTGGTGGATCTGCTCTTGAAATGCTACCAGACAACAATACGGCAAGTGCAGAACGCAGCGGTTAATTAAAAGTAATTACAAACAAATAGATAAATAAATATACACTTTAAAAAGGCGTGCTAAACCCTTTGTCCGTGTGTAACTGTGTGAAACCCAGCGATCATCTGGGAAGATAAATTATAGTAATCATAATAGGAGTAGAGGTAGTAAACAGAGCGCCACAAACTAACAGATTCAGCGAGAAAAAAAAAAGGTGAACAAAGAGAAACAAACCTCCTGTCCCCCGTTCTCAGTTCTTCTCTCATTCCTTCCTTCTTTCCTTCGCACTAACAAAAAGAAACGACCATGCACTACTATGCAACATCCCACTATATTACAAGCACTTCCACTACCACACGTGCAAGTGCATACTATCGCGCGTACTCTGATGGCTTTGAAACGGGGGGGGAGTGCTGCTGCACAGTACGCAATTGAGCAGGAAGCACATCAATATATATATTGACACTCAATAAACCAGATAAAGAACAACAGCAGAAATACGGCAGATATTGTAAGGGGAAAAAATAATAATAATAATAATAATAAAACCGGTAAAAGGAAAAGGCAAGGAAGGAGTCAACACGCCAAAGTGTCTCTCACTCTCAGGGTTTGTATGTGCGCGCGCGTACGCTGGCATTTACTGAGTAGCGCACTCTGCCTGCTGACCTCCGCCCATGGGATGACCACGACGATGACTACCGCTCGCATTGCTGTGGCCTTCCTGAGACGCCCATACCCCCCGCTTCTGCTCCTCCAGCTGCTCCCGAGTTTCACGCAGCACACGACCCTTCACTACCTTCGTCTCAGATCCCGCTTTATCCGCATCTGTTTTGTCAGAGGAGTGCGGCACACCAAATGCTTCCTCAAGAAGCTCCTTCTGCTTCTTGGTGAGTTTCGTGGGAAGTTTTAAAGTGGTAAAGATATAAACGTCACCACGGCCGCCGGTGCTACTTGGCATGCCCTCACCAGGGACCTTGATGACGCCGTCTGGCTTAGGAATGCTATCAGACGTGGTCTCGACATGAATGACGCGGCCATCCAGTAGCTTTACCGGAATTTTAGCACCAAGCAGCATCTCTGAGAGAGACATCTCCTTATTCATCACAAGGTCATCACCACGACGCTCGAACACCTTGTGAGGGCTGACTTCCACATGCACATGCAGGTCAGCCGGCTGTGCGCCAGGGATCACGCCTCCCTCACCGCGTACGACCAGAGTCACGTTCGATGGTACTCCGGCGGGGATATCGATGCTGACGTCCTGCGCAACACTTCTATAGCCCTTGCCATGGCAACGCACGCACTGATCATCCGACTTGGCAGTCGTGCCAGTGCCGTGGCAGCGCTGACACTCCGCAAGCACTTGCTGAACCATGCCAGGTCCCATGCGGTGCTGCTGAACAGTGTGACCAGAGCCGTTGCACACTGTGCACTTTGGCTTTTCTGTCTTGCTCTTCGTGCCAAAACCAGAACAATCGCCACATATCTGTGGCCGTGTTACACGTAGTGTTTTGGCAACTCCACGATAGACATCCTCAAGCGTAAGGCGCACGCGCACCTCTACAGGCTGCAACGTCGGCGGACCGCGCTTCATACCTGCGCCGCCAAAGGCATCACCGAAACCGCCAAAACCACCCATGCCGGCACCTTTAAAGAACTCGGCAAAAATGTCCTCTGCGGAGCGATGGCCCCCGAAGCCTCCCATGCCACCACCGGCGCCGCCCATGTTAGGATTCGTCGCCGCCTCGGAGCCGTATTGGTCATACACCTGCTTCTTCTCTGGATTGCTAAGAACTTCATACGCCTCGGCGATTTCCGCAAACTCCTCCTTGTTTCCGCCTTGATCAGGGTGGGTTTCCAATGCACGCTTGCGGTAGGCCTTCTTGATTTCCTTCAAGTCAGCGTTCTTGCTGACGCCAAGAATTTTGTAGTAGTCCTTGTTGCCGCCATCTGAGTAGAAGCGCAGAGAACCCACCGTGCAACTTCCTGGAGCATAGGAAAGTGCTCCCACGGTAGCGCTGGTGTTCTGGAGGAAGTGACGGTACGCAAAGGGAGTGACCCGACGAAACATTGAGGTAAATTTTTTTCTTTTTATTCTTCTTCCAAAGACACTAACAGACACAAAACGGGCACAAAAATTCTTAATATATATATATAGCTATGCGCAGTTGTAGAGAAAGTACACTAAATTGGCACGGAAGGAAAGAGTACAGGAGCAAAAGAACTCAATTGCTAATGCGTGTGCGTCTGTGTTTTAGGCGCGCGTCAATAATGTGTGGCTTGCTCAAAAAAAAACTCTGTATGCGTATCTTGATTATATATTCCTCTGCGTTCACTGCTCCTGTTAATCACTATAGGCGAGAAAAAGAGAAACAAAGAGCAACAGAAACAGAAGCAAACACACACACACTAAGTTCACACAAGATTGGCTATAAATAGGCCAATATATATTTACCGATACCGACTAAACAACAACAACAATAGAAAGAGATGATGATGATGCTCAATGTACCTTACAGAGACACAAGAGTCACACTGCTGTTGATCTGTGGATGAAGATAACAATAAAAAATAGTAATAAAAATACTTGGACGTAAACTATCTGCAAAAATAAAAGAAAAGAAATCAAGAAAATATGTTTTAGTTCGTATAATTTATAGCGTGTTCCCCTTTTGATTTCTTAAGCCTATATTTGCTGTTAGTGGAGTGGCGCAATATGTACCTGATTAGTAGCTTTAAATGAAAGTGTTTCTTGATGTGCAGGATCCCTGTAAAAATTATGATTTTTTTTTTTAAAAAGCACAATTTATATAAATGAAAACATTATTCAACAAAAGTTATAAAAAAGGAAGAATTGAGAAAGGACGATGCAATTATAAGCTACGCAAGAGAAAGTAATGAAGAATTAACAACAAGATTTTATTGGATCGATAAAGAAGCTCTGAAAAATCAATTCATTCAAAAGGAAAAAAAAAAACATTTCACTTTTTTATTATTTATTTCAATGACGCAACAACAGTTTATCTGAATACCCCAAATGCCAACGACACACGAGCAACATATACGTATAGCCATATCAGCAGCGGCCAAAAAAGAAAAGGAAATAAAGAAAAAATTCAGGCGTACGAGCATACAGCAAATAATCGATATACACAAGCATGTTTAGACCGCATTCACTTCACGATGAAGATAAAGATTATACACAATTCATATTTCCTTTGTTCCTATGGCAATTTGCGCTGCTGTGGAAGCCCCCGCAGTACTTGCATGGGTTTTTGCGAAAGCACGAGGTGGCCACATGTCCAACCTGACCGCACATCTCACACTTGAGCAGTTGTGGAAATCGCTTGAAGCAGTTCCGTGAGGTGTGCCCTTGAGCACCACAGAAGGTACACCGTACCCCGCTGCCGTCCTGCTTCTTGAAGCACTCCGCCTCTGTGTGCCCACGGGAGCCGCAGAAGTTGCACACACCTCCAGGACCGATATAGTTTTCCAGCCAGTGCACATTTACTTCTGCTGGCTTGAGATCCGCCTCCGTTGCGACAGGGTGTCCGACAGCGTAGTGCTCCACATACGCCGTAGAAAGACGCGCTACTGCGCCAAGTAACTCCACTTTGTCGATATTTTTACTGAGCTTCGCTGGTGTAGAGGTGCTTATGGTACCGTTGCTGCTCGTCTCACTGCCTACACCTCCTGCGGTGGCGCTGAGAGACTTCTCCTCAGCCAGTAGATGGCGTTGAAGCAGCACGATGTGACGCACATCATCCGCGGCATACTCAAGAAAGTGTGGGGGCAGGGGACGCACATCCCACACTGGTCGATTGCCGAGCGTCATGGCTGCCTGCACAGCCGAATCCCCCTCTGCTCTGTCCACTCCCGCGACGCTCTTCAGCGCGTACGTCATGCCCGAGCGACGGTTCACACTGCGAAGCCGCCACTGCAAAGCGGTGTAGTAGAGCTGAAGATCAATCACTCCACGTGGCGTGAGCTGCATCTGCGTACTGAGTGCTTCCACATCACGACGGCAATCAAAAAAAAACTTGGTTATCATGGCGTTCTCCATAATAGGCCGCATAGCTGCAACAAAGACGGGAATCGTAAGTGTAAGAACATCAAATATAAACACAATCGGACATGCATCTCCGCAGGCTTGTACAAGTGATATAGAGCCTAGTTGCATGCTGGAAGAGTCCACCGCAGTGCAAAATGCCTCGATGTCAAGGCCAATCGACTTGGAAGCACTAAGAGACTGCACGGTAGTGCGTAGCTTCTCTGGGGTATCCACGACTTCATATGGGTATTGAAGGACCTGTGATGCGCTCGCCCCTTCATCTCTCACCGTGTTGTCTTCTCCAGATGCATTTTGAGCATCGGTGCCGCTGTCAATGGCGGATGGCACATGTTGTGGTGTGGCTGGTGGTGACGCACTACACAACGCTAAGGGCGAAAAGGAAAAAAAGCGTATACAACTTGTGTAGGCACATCGCCCGAGCATTCTACGACCAACAATACCACTTGACATGGCAGGCACGCGGACTAAAAGTCTTCTACATGGCAGCATTGCTCTAGTTTAGATGAGGAAGAAATAGAGATGAGAAATCGTCAATCTAAGCTGCCTTTCTGTTCGTCGTGCTATCATTAGATACTTAAAAAAAGGGATTTTTAAAAATAGAGATACTTCGATGTACAGCAGACTGAAGAATAGGAGTAATTAATTGTCAGTGCCAAGACATACGCAAAGAAAATGTCAACGCTTAGCACGTTATCGTTCATAGTGCATTAGATGCTGACAGGAAGTGTTTTTTTTTTCGTTTTTTTTTTTTTTTTGCTACATTGAGAATATACTTCTAACAACTTGATTTTCGATAATATGAGAAGAGGCTGGACTCCAAAGAGTTTTGGAACTCGATCAGTTTTCCTTACGCCCTTTCTCTCTCTCCGGATTAGCTAACGTTTAACATGGTAAAGTAATTGCGAATGACAAACCGCAGCACCCCCTCACTGCGCACCGACTCAGCGGTTGGTGGTGCATCTGACCAGGTCTCAAACTTCTCCACTGTAGGGGCTTTACCGTAGATCCATATTTCCGGGTGTAGAAAGAGCGACCGCTGCTTCGTTTGCGAGCGTGGCCCCTCAAAATGCAACACTACTACCGCTGCGTCTCCGTGTGCTCCGTCTGCATCGTCCTTGTCGACGCTCCCGCTTGCTTTCCACACCTGCCACCACCGTCTGTGCGATTGCTGGTGCTCTAGAGCATTCCGCATTCCATGGTAGTCAAGCACATTCAGCCGACTTCCGAACCATGTTGTGGCACCCGGTCGCAGTGCCCATCCCCAGTCGTATCGCGCGGTGCCGTACACCCGCATCATGGACCCGCACCGCATACACGCATCCACGTCACGGCTCGTCCACGAGTTTTGAATCACTTCATTCATGAGTGCAAATTTAGACCGCAACATCGGCGAAAAAGTGATGATCGTGTCGTTGCCGTCCCGTCTGAGCGGAATCACAACATAATCATGGCCGTCGTATGAACTGGGGATCTTCGGTTCTTGATACAGTACTCCCGTCGGCGAATAGAGTACGTAGACGTGCCTGAGACGGCCTAGGCCAGTAAAGGTGTCGTGCGCACACTGTGCCAGAAAACGGAGTGTGGAGGGCATTTTGGAAGCTTCAATGCGATCGCCACAGCCCCATGGCGCTTTCATTAGTTGGATGTCCTCGGCGTGGTCTGATACAACCCGCATTTTCCCGTAAAAGTCTGCCTCGGTACGCGCAACAGCCTCAGGCACAGTATTCAAAAGGGAAGATGAAGAGGCGGATGATAAGGAGGAACTAGCGAGAGGAGACCCTACAGGCTTCTGGGCATCGCGCAAACGGTCTTCAAAGGCAGCAATTTTGCGTGGGTCCAGCGGGTTTCCGAGTGTTTGTGCCCAGTGGCGTACCTCATTTAGTACAGGAATTGTCATTGCGGCACAGAGAGCTCCTGGCGCAACGTGAAGGCCAATGTTGTCCTTTGCTCGGAGCTGCGTGCCAAAGGCTTCATCTAGATCTTCTGCGCTTTTTGCAGCTCCATCTTCGATGGAGTCGACAACACGTGCCGGTGCGACTTGTCTTATGTGTACCATGTCCGCGTCCGTGATGGTTGGATATATGGTGTTTTCCATGTCCATCACCTCATCACGCCACTGATATCCCAAGCGCTTGCGAGTGGCGACAAAGCCTCCAATCAAAACGGTCGGCACAGCCAGTGCGGTGTACCATGACTGTAGGCCTAGCATTTTATCTCTTATATAAATCACCCCTTCCTCGTGTGATATGACTATGATTGGCAGATTCTTAGTTTATATATATATTAAAGAAGTGTAGATAGTGTATGGGATGTTTGATTACTACAATAAATATATGCGTACATCGTAAACAAAAAAAACAGCAACAGAAAATTGAGGGGAGGAGGACTCATATACACAAAAGTAAAGATCACGTGTGAAAATAATGAAAATATTTATAATCATCATAATAATCATAATAAGAGATCCGTCAATATAGCAAAAAAAAGAAAAATAGAACCAATAGATGCAGTCATATATTGACTCCTACTAGACTGATAACATTCACATTTGTGGCAATTAACCCATAATGGTGAAACTCAGACATTTCTCCATAAAATCGTGATTTAGTCCTCACTTGGCTATGTTTGCCTCTTCCCTCCCTTGTTTAATCTTCCACCGTCCTGTTCTTCCTCGATCGCCGTACTTTTTTCTTATATATATATAAGAGCAAAAGCGATTACCACTGTGTTAAATGTCTAACCCCGGGATGTTATTGCACTCTACAGAGAGGGATATATATATATATATAGAGAGAGAGAGAGAAAAAAAAAGTAAAACGCAAAAAAACTCACATATTACTTCATTTTTGCATATATTCCTACTTTGATAGCCACACAAATATATATATATATATATGATAAGTATCGCTATCAAGAATTATGGCAAGCCGAAAAAGAGAGGGCGAAAACAGCAAGCAAACAACTAAGAGGACGTAGACTAACAATTCTGCATCTCAAGTTCAAAGCAACTTCTGCTGCAGATTACTTCCATGTATCAAGAATAGGAGAGTGCTTCGGCAGAGGCGCGGACTGCTGCTTTGCAAAAAGTACAGTATCATTCGCCCACTGCACCAACTCAACACGAGGAGGAGATTTCACGTACGACTTGCGGAATACCACAGGACTGAGCAGACTCATATCTGTGAAGGAAAGATGCCCAGTGCTGGGTGACTTCTTCATTATGTACCAGTTTGCCCCCTCACGCTGGCACTTGGCCGAGGCCTCGTTGAGATAGTTCTCTTGCTCCTTCACAACAGGTTGCAGTTTAATCGCCTCCTCAAGTTTGGTGAAGAATTCAAAACTCTCAGGCCAAATATACCACGCCTGAGAGTGAAACTGCAGGGTGGGGACGGTGTACGCCCTGCGTGCTTCAGCGATGGGCTTGTAGAGCATCTCACGCTGCAGTGGCACGTGCCAAGGGTCAAACACGACAACGCTCGCTATATTAGTCTTGCTGGTACCTTGTACCTCCCCATTGCACTCCTCAAAGGCAGCTGCAAGGGCGGTGGCTCCGCCGAAGGAGTGCCCTGCAAGAGTTACCTTGGCACCACTATGAATGAACCTCGTCACATCCTCTGCAGTGTATCCGGCGAGCTCCAGCAGATCTCCACTGACAATGCGCTTTAGCGTCTCACGTGTTTCACGCACACGCTGTGCCAACTGAGGCTCGCGTACTTCAGCTTCCCAGGGTAGATCATTTTCAAGCTTCACGTTCCATTTGTGGGAAGCATCGCGACAGTAGGCAGCACTTGCATCCATGTGCGACATCGCGAATATAGTGGCCCCACGTGCAGCCATGTCCATAAAAAGGGTACTATACAGGCGAGGAAAGCCAGAAAGCCCATGACTGAACAGAAATACAGGGCGAGTTTCACCCTCAGTACCACCGCCATCGCTACCGCAGCTGTTCGTCGATGCAGAAGACTGTTTACCTTCACTGTACGGACAAAGCGGAATGGAAGGAGCGTCCACACTTGCACTGATACGCGTAAAGTGCATATCTTCAATCAGAAAGGAAGGCAAGTGCACGTATGAGGCAAGCCCCTTCAGGTAGTTCCGGTCACCAAAGGGTAACCACTCAGAGCTAGTCTGCGGCGGTGGCACAAGAGTGGGGTGAAATACTGTGATAGGTGGAAGCCCCTGCTCCTTATTCCCAAGTATCTCGTGTGTACTGACATGAAAGCGACCGCCAACTGGTTTTAATATAAGCAGCGGCTCAAGCCAGAATACTGCGCAGGAGGCAATCACCCCTGTTGCAGCAAGGGCCGCGCACCACAGCGCGTTGTAACCCCCGCAGTACCCAAAAATAGAGCACAAAACGGAAGCGGTGCCGGGGAAGAAATGCAGGTTCACTAAATCATCCCACCCGCTGGCGGATTTCCTCGCAATACTTGATGAAGTATGCATAAACAATATGAGAGCAGTAGGATACTATATATATGTATTTGCAGCACAAAAAAAGAGTCTCTTATATATATAGATACAAATCACGAATAGCACAGGCTCACAAAAAAGGAAAAAAAAATAGGTGCTCCTATGGTCTCTATTTTCCTCGGGATATACAATAAAACAGAAAAGAAAAGAAAAAAAGAGTTAAACAAACAAAGCCTCAAAGGCACCAAATACGTGACGACAAATAGAGATTTGTCACTGAATAATATATATAAAGCAGAAAATAGGGAGAAGGGGACTCTAACGTTGGCTGTACGAATATGTGTAGCTTTACGAATGGAAAAATATGAATGGTGAAAGCCTATGTAAACTCGTTCATGTGTACACATATAAATACACAAAGGTCAAAATTGTTTGATAAAGAGATATGCATAATAATAAAAGGCAAAAAACAATGGAGAAAGGGCAACAGCTAGCGTATTCACTGACTTCATGTGGCAAAGACAAACCACTCAGTAGTAATACGTGGTAATACGAAGATGTTACAAATGTTGGATGAACTAAGCATCTTAAGTTAGGAGACGTATACAGAGGAGACCGTGTACTTTGTCAACACTCGCCCCTTTTAATAACACCAAGAATCCTATCAATAATCGAAAAAAAAAAATTTTGTGTTGAGGTCCTTCTCGAGAATAGTAATGTTTTTGGGGAAAAGAGGGTGGCAAAAGCAAATATATATGTGAGAAACACTATTTTTTTTCGTCGTGGCTGCTATACCCAGTGCCACCACCGCCCTTAGCTATACATGCAGTCAACTGTGAGTTTCGCCCAAACTTCGCACAAACAAACGGAATCCCAATATACGTACGTGCTCGATACGCCTCATAGCGCTCGCCAAAGTAGTCATCAAGGCTCAGAAAGTACTCCTCTGAAGATATACGTCGTCTAAAGAAGCACCAAGTCACCACTGTATGCAGTACAGCCGACACTGGGTTGGCAACAATGAGCTGTGCAAAGAGCGTGCGCCAGAACCACCCAAAATACGCCGGATGGCGCAGGTATCGATAGAGCCCATTATCCACTAGCACGTGTGACTGCCGTTTATAAGGCTCTACAATAAGGGAGAAATTGCTGCCGCACTGAAGCATAGCGGTCACACGAATCATGTAAAACAAAGCCGTAACAGTGGCAAAGACGAGAGCACCGGTACAGTTCAAACGAAATGCTATGCCAAGCCAGGGATGCGCCTCGCGTGATAGTTTCCATTCCTCCGGCACACAGCAAAGCTCCACCGCAAACTCAACAACTGAAATGGCAGTAGCAATCATATAGGGCCACGAATGCAGCAACATAAAAGCGTCTGGATGGGTATCGTGTGGTCGCTGCGTTGCTGCGGTGAGAAACTCACTCATATGAAAGAGCACCTGCACAACCAGCACGTACACACCACAGGCGAATTCGGCAGCACTGTTGGTAGCAACGACGGAGTGAACCATCAACCCAACCGAAGTTATGCACATACAGCCTAAGAAGAAGGCAATCAGTGCTGTCTCACGAAGGAGGTTGCGCCGAAGCTGACACTGAATGAACGCTAGCTCCTTGGAAGCACGCTCATCAGCAGTTTGAGGCACAGCACGGGACCTCATTATCTATTTATCTATCTATTTTTGTATATTTAAGGCTAAAGAGGTAGCGAATATTTACCGTCTACTGTTTGTATTTCACAATGCTTAAAGGTTCAAGAAGTATAAAAAGCGGACAACAATACAAAGTCTATTCCCCCGTAGTTCTTATCATGTGACCTCTGTGCCTAAAAAAAAAAAAAAAAAGCGACATCGCACATACATACGAACAGAGTTTGAGAGAGAGGAATGAAAGGAATGCAGCACAAAGAAACTATATATGTTTAACTCCCATTGGAGGTACATCAAAATAGTAGCCACGACTTACTTTCCACAACAAGCTAAATATCACCTTTTACTTCATACAATATAGATATTCATTCTTTTCCTTTTTTTGGATAATGCACATGCACATAAAATATATTGTTTTCTACACCAGAGATAACGCTGGTACTACAAGGGCAACTGCTACCTAGTACTAGGATAAAAGAAAATGCTCCATTAAAAATAAGTATTTGTCCTATACGAACTATGGGTGCTTCTTCTCTTCACTTCCTTCTGCTGTGAAACCTGGCGTTCATGCCTGCAGTCCTCCACTAAACGCCAGCAGAACAACTGGGCAGGTCTTGCTGAATACAGAAAAAAAAAAAACGAAAAGGAAAAAAAGAGAGAGGAATGTCTAGTTGCGCCATTCATCGTGATCGTTACCCTTACTAGCGCGACCGAAGGCCCATTGACCGCGATAGAACTCTTCCACCAGCTCATCAGGGTAATCATGCACGCCACAAAAAGGCATGTACACTGGCTGACCCTTGTTGATGACCCACCGAGAGTAACCAGCCTCCTCTAGTGCCCGCCGCTCAGGGTTGACAAGAAGACCTGGCGCAGAAACCCACATAGGGTCGCGTGTCCATGTCTCGCCAAACGCAATCGGGGCCCACTCGTTATACTTAATGTTGAAGGGAAGAGGCATACCAAGACGAGAGTTTAAACCCCACTCACCACGTGCCTTTACCTGCGCCGGAGAGTGCGCAGAATTGCCCTGCAACCATTTAATCCAGATTGGTGAGGCGACGTGAGGGCCCTGACCTCGGAACCAATGAGGGTCAGCAGGCTCTACCATGCGCACATGCATCGTCCCTTGAGAGCGCCGAGACATCCAAAACTTGTTGCCGTTCTCATCCTTACCTACAAAGATCTTTTCATCCTTTCTACGCCACGCCTCGCCAATGTACAGATGCTTCCTTAACGCACCAAAGAGACCAAACATGCGGAAGTCATGTACAGTCCAGCGCCATCGCGCGCGGGTAAAACAATCACGCCATGGGTGGTCACTGCCTCTGTGATGGTGTCGAGGACCAGCGTGTTTGTTGTCATGCATGTTGACATAGATGAAATTTTTCGTTCCGCACTTGGACGCATCCACAGCACGCCTGGCATACTGAAGGGCGAGTGGGTTTGTGCCTGCGGCACCGTACGTAAAAATGCTTGTCATTCTTTAAAAATAATAATAATAATAATAATAATAATCAGGAATGAATCTGAGAGAAATTTATGAATAATAGGATGGTAGTGCTTATATAAAGAGTTGAAAAAAAAAATTATGATTACTTTCTCTTCACCTGAAGTCAACAAGGAAATGCTAAAAATCGGATATGAATATAAACCAATGCCGAGGTGAAATGTCTACTACTTGTGCTACTAGTGCTACTCTCTTCCTAAAAATTCCTATGGCGGAGGAAAACAACAACGAAAAAAAAGGGGGTTGTTTACCACGTCCCTAGTTCAGTTGTATGTGTACGAACAAGGTCCAATAAATGTATATAAACAAAGAATGTATCGTCTTGAGACACCGGAATACGTAGTTATCAGCTTTTCACGGTCAAAAATATCAAAGCCTACTATCCCTTCATATATATCACACACACACACAAAAAAAAAACGCACGAGCAAAACAAAACAAAAAAAGAGAAATGTATAAAAGCAAAATTATTATCATCAATTAAAAGCGCACCTAAAGGGTTCACGCAAGAATAGATTCCCCCAAAATATGAATACCAGTTCACTTTTCTTTTGGATGTTGTCTCAATTTTCAGAAAAGAAAAAAAAATGAGTAGCAAATATTCAAACGTACAACACCCACACACATATGCACGCACAGGATTCATTGTGTTTAAACGTAAATAAATCGGTATCGCACCAATCTGCGGCAAATATATATATTTAATGTCCTGGTTTATGTTATCTAGAGCGGCATACATGACGCACAGGAGGATACAAACACCCCCGTCCTCATCAATAATAATAATAATAAACGATATGTCGAGGTATACTGCTGCAAGGCAACCTACGAGCGAGGGCGCTTGCGTGACTGCAGAAGCGCCTGAATTTGCTCCCTTTCATCGACAGCAGGCACCACGTCGTCCATGATAAGTGGCTCCTCACAAGCTGGGCAGACCACAGGCTCATCGTCATCCCCGGCAAAGCAGTCCTTGCCGAGAGCCTCGTCCACAAGCTTGGAGAAGCAACGCTTGCACATGAGCTTCCCACAGCATGGCATCTTCATCGCCTCGCTAGCAACCACATGATCCACAATGCATTCATATTCCTTCAGCTCCGCACTGGAGACCGTCATTTCGCTCTCTGCTTCCTCTCTCGCACCTGCGTTTTGCTCCATCTCAGCATCATTATTACTTGAAGATACCAACGCAATAGACTCAAACGCTGACGCATCTAGCCGCCGCTTCACCAGCCGTCCATCACGTGTAATAAACTTTGGCGCGGGATCATCCATAGTGCACTCCACTAGCATACTTTCTGGGATGCCAATGGGCCGCGCGAGTTCCTTCTGGCGGTTTCCAGCCTTTGCGGCGGGACAGTGCTCAATGAAATGACCGTGCTTACCGCAGTTGTGGCACACGTACGTTCTGCTGGGTGGGCGGAAGGACTCATCGACTGAACCCATTCCCCACAAGCCACCAGGAGCGCCACGGCCTCCCCTGCCAATGCCTTCTCCACCGCGGCCGAAACCACGCCCGCGGCCACGAGAAAAGAATCGATTAGACACTTCGTCAATGCCTGTATCGAGAGAGACGTCGGCCTGAAGCTGCGCTAGCCGCTCTTCCTCAGAAAGAGGCCTGTCACCCGGCTTGTTTGGTGCAGCACCGCCTGCATTTGTGGCTGCTCCAGGAGATGTGCCCTGACCAGGGAATCCCGGCGGAGGGCCTCCGCCACGTGGACGTGGGGCAGGACGCCCCGTGGCCACTTGACGCACCACATCTACTACCGTGTAAGCAGAAATGTGTTCGTCCGGGTGAAGTAACGCGCTGTCACCCGCAAGAAAAACACGGATTTCCTCTGGAGGAGCTGAAAGCTTCGCGGCAATCTTCTCTTGTACCTCTCTACAAGTGATTACACGTCCCTCAAAATCAATTGTGCCGATGTGACTGCTTGATTTCAGCTTAAATGTGATAGAAGACATGCCTATAAGAAAATGAAAAAAGAAAAAAAGGAAAAGGAAAAAAAGTGCACCTCTTTGTGTGTGGTTTCCCTTTTGTGAGTGTGTATGTGTGAGTGTGTGTGTGTGCAAGAGGTTTGCTTCCGTCTATCCAATTAAATACAAATATACATACCAAAATAAAGTAAATGCCAAATTCGCTCGTGCCTCTATTATTCTTTCTGGTACAACACCGTAAGCGGGCTATGTGACGTCACACACACAAAAAAAGGTAATGCTATATATATATGAGAAAACGGCCTACGAAAATGAAAGAAAAGCAAAAAAAAAATGACTGGTGGATGTGTGATGCCATTCAAAGTGTGCATAAAAGACGGACATACATGCAATGCAAGGTAAGAAATATAGATATTTATCATGCAGCGCATTCTTTCTATTTATCATATTCCCCGCTTCTGTAGTAGCCCCATTCATGATTTTTAAAGCCTCTTTCCTTGTACAAAAAGAAACAAGGAGATGACGAAGCACAATAATAATAATAATAATAATAATAATAATAATAATAAATAATTTCTCTTCTCTTCCCTTCTCTTTTGTAAGGCCCAAATGCCAGCAAAAAGGCCTCATATAATCTTACGAATAAATTATCGTGTAGAATCTCTATGAATGATTGAATGAATGTAAAAAAAAAGTAGATAAACATTTGATATTTGATATATATATATTTTGTACTTTTTCAATGACTTAATGCATTCCACTATCCTCCGTTTTATATTATTTTTTTTGAGTTATTATAGCACGTACGGACGTGTTTACGCATTGTCAAAAAGAAGAAGAAGAAGAAGCACACACACGCACACACCTCGACACACACCTTCGCTTGATTTGTGGAATATTTAGAAAACAATTGCCAGATCATTTTCAGACGATTTAGATTTCCTAAATAAATATATATATTCCCTTTAATAATAATAATAAACGGCCTACAAAACATTTTCCTTTATATTTAGGGTAGAGTACCCGCCAATGGCAATTGCCTTTCTTCCCGCACACAAACACATACATACATACATTTCTACACACGAAAAAAAAGGTCAAAAACAGTAAAATTGAAAGAAAGAATTTTAAATAGCTGTTACCTTTTAAGCTCAATCGTCCACAAGACACGAGATAATGTATCTATGGACTGGGTGTAAGGAGTGAAAATACCCAACATAGACAATGAAAATACACTAGTCTTCGTCCTCATTTTTTATCACTTCAGACGATTGCAAAAATAAGCAAAAAAATAATAATCAGGCAACCACTAAAAGAATGCATTCCATTAACAAGTGAAAATGATGTACAAGGCCGTCTTTGAATGGCTAGCTCAGTAAAAATATACTAGAGTGGGTATTCACGCTCATGCAAAAACACCTCGTGCCAAAGCGAAATGAAAAAAAAAAAAAAAGAATCCACCGCACATATTGTCAGTACATTATTTCCCTTTTTCTTTTCTTTGAATAAGCCTTCAATAATGCATGAGTTGGCACATTGGAAAACATGAGAAAAGAGGCGCTAGACCTCTGCTTTACAACAAAGAAAAACACGAGAAAGCGCAACAAATATATATATATATATAGAAAGAAAAATAGATAGATATCCATAAACACAAATGCAAATAACGGTTCACACACACACACAAAAAAAAAAATCCACAGCAATTCCACTTACGGAAAAAAAAAGAAGGCTAAAAGGAAAATACGCACACAATGGACGTATTTAAAATGCGCTACCAACATTTCTAGTGTCCGCATTTAAGTGCCAAGCCACACACAAAAAAAAAAAACTTGGCCAGCGCTGCTGTAGCGCTTCAGACATCCCATATCTTTCGTTGGTGCTTTTCTTTGCTACTTAAGAAAAAGGGATTCTTTTTTTTTCTCTCTTATATAAAACAAAAATAAAAATAAAAGCAGAACTGTTATTCTCCAAATGCGTACTTTAAAGCTACTTAAAGAGGCAGGAGGGGGGGATATATATAAATTTTTTAAAGGGAGCTAAAAATGAGATAAAAATATACATGTAGGAAGAAACTGTAAATCGACACCGTAAAGAGTCAGTGGTGAAAATGACATAACCCTCCCACTTGCAGCGCGATGCAACGATTACGTACGTTCTTACCTACAGGGGCAGCAAAACTGCATTCACGCGGTTCATAACGTCATCGCCGTCACTATCTGACTCGACGTCGCCTGGCTCCGCTCCTGCAGCTGATGCGTCACAGGCAACTCCTGTAGCGGGTCTAGTGAGGCTCACGTGCCGCCGCACATCACCAGGACGCCTCTCAAACGCCCCTGAGTGCTCCAGCTGCGCAAGCACAAGACTGCGAGAACGATTCCAGTGCGAAGAGGAGTCTTCGCTGCTACCAGCCAACGCCTTTACTGCCCTCGCTCCACTCACCAGCTCGCTGCTCGCTGAAGTAGGGTTTGGAGAGGTAACGGTGAAAGCATGGTCCTCACCACCGGCGTTGCTGTCGCTGTCATCGTCATTATTGTTCAGCAACGCACCACCACAGTTATCATCATTGCTTTCCTCTCCTAGTCGCACTCCTTGTGCGTGGTCCCATTCAAAATGGGTGTCACTCTCCTCATCCAAGGCATCAGAGAAGTTTACCTTGCTGACTACTCTCACATGGTGGGTAGCGGAAGCCTTCGATCCTTCAGTGTCTTGTGAAGTGTTGAACCCGCTCCCTGCAGCGTTCAATTTCGCCATCACGTCCACACTGTGCTTAAACCGCTCAGGGAAGCCACCTGACCGCTGCCTTGAAGGTGGGGATGGCTGGATGGTACCTGCTTCAAGAGGTATTGGTATCGGGGAGGCCTGCAGATTCTTCACCCTTACATCCACACTGTTAAACATGTTGGCAATGAGGGAATACTTCCGGGTAAGCTCATCCGTCACAAAATCTTCTGGCAACGATACCTGCGAATTGGCCAGTGAGCCGCCATTTCCAGTGAAGGATCTGTCGTGTAACATGTGAAAGCACGGTGCCACCCCCGCAGCCTCCTCTTGTGGCTCTACCATGGATGCGGATAGCACCACATTGGAGCCAGAACAGCTGCGCACTGAGTGACCCAGCACGCTGCAATCACTGGCAACGAGAATGTCGTGAGGCAGGGACGTGCTGTTAAGACTCTGATCACCGATAAAGAACCGGTCGAACGGTGCGTACATGACGACATCTTGTCCATCAACAAAACCCTGCTGTGAGAGGTGACTGGATAGCGCATCTGTGAACACGCTGGAGTTTCTCGATGTGTTGCATGAGCTGGAGCAGATGGGCGGCATCAGCGGAATCATAAGGGGGCGTTCGTCGCGGCTTTCCATGGAGAACGAAAAGTACCAAAAAAAAAAAGGGTATTTATATGCTGTACGTGTAAGGGGGAATGCGACTGGAAAGAACAACAACAACAAAAAAAAAAAGAAACTCGCCACGAAGTTGCAGAAACTACTCAAGAAGTAAGTGAAAAATCTGATAGTAATAGTGTTAATTATAGATTAATTTTAAAAAGCGAATTAGTAGCAAAATAATGTGATAAGGGCTGAAAACTGAAATATTTTACGCTCCTAGGAAAGGGCAAAGAAAAGAAGAAGAGAAAAACAACAACAAAAAGAAAAGTTAACCTATTTGCATGAACAAGAGGCACAAGTAATAGTAATGATAAAGGTAATTTAGTTCCTCTGCTCCTTTCTCAGCTATTAGCGGGACATTATTCCCTTTTCATGCTTCTTGTCAAGTTAACAGAAAAAAAAGGTCCTCTTTGCTCGCGTTAATGCACATTCAATGTCTTAGTACACAATAACTCCCAAAAGACAGGTCATTATTTGAGAATACAAATATATCTCCTTCTCGTTTCCCCCCCCCTCCAAGTTGCGTCTCGTCGTCCTCCCTCCACTGTTTCTGATGAGTACCTAAGCAAGCATAACGAAAAAAAAAATGTAATAATAAAAGTGAGAACGGCTTTTTTTTTTTGTAAGAAGCCCAGCTAGCAAACCTTATTGCTGAATAGTAATCTTGATGATTGCAGTTTCTACATCCACTTCGTCAGCGCTATCATCATCGTCATCGCACCCGAAAGATGCGGAAATGTCAAAGAACTTAGTGCGATTCTCCCAGAATGGACGGCTCAAAGTGCCTCCGGCTTCAGCCACCTTCTGCTTTTCAATGACGTCCATCAAGGAAAGGTTTGTGTGGGCGTGCTTGGGGGACCCGCTCCAGATCAGACCCTTGCCGACGCCAAGACCATACACTTCAAAAGAGTAGCTGGCGCCAGCAGGACGCATCGTGATAAGTTTCTCCACCAGGTTATCAGAGAATTGCTGCACAGTCGTGGTAGGAGTGATGGTGACGTCGATGCTATCGTACTTGGTAAAGCCTTCCGGGATGCAGTTGAGCTTCTTCTTGTAGGTGTAGTCCTGCTCCGGAATGTACGTCGACACAATACGCGTGCGGTTGCGGATTGGCAAGTCACGTTCAAAAAGAACGTAGTTGTTGGTGCCAATATTGAGCATGCCGTTACGCAGTGTAGATACATCCTTGCCCTGAAGTACCTTGAACAGCTCAATAAGCGCCAGCCCGGTAACCGCAGAAGTCGTGGTGGCAATAGCGGGAATAATCTTTCCGGCAACCAACTTCACCTTCATGCGGTCCGCGGTGGGGATAAGATAGTTCTCAGCACGCAGGTTGCTTGTCGCAGCGACAAAATCAATTTGAAAGTTGTCGTCGTCGTCCTTCTCAAACTCAAGCGGCGCGGCCTTCGTGTTCTGGCAGCTCACTGCCAGAGCACTCACATCAGAAAGCAGCACCTGCAGCTCCTTCTCGGCGTCTGCCTCTGAGCCCTTGCTCGCATCCACAGCATCCGCTGCAAGGTCCTCATCAAGGTTGTCAACTGCGCCGGGGACGTACTCGGGAATACTGAACCCCTTGACAGTGTCCTTGAGCCAGTCAACGGAGCGGTATTGGTTCATCCACCGGTTGTTTTCATCGTTAAAGCGGGCTTCATGCTTGGGTGGGTGCACGCCAAACATGCACGCGTAGAGGCTCACTGCGGCAATGAGGAAGTTAGCAACATCCTCGTTGGCCGTTATGTTGCTCGCATCGACCTCCAGTGAGTGCGGGTACTTGCGGTGACCAGACCAGAAAGGCTCCTCATTCTTCTTTTTCGCGTCCTTTGGAAAGGCCTTCTGGAGATCATAAATGCGATCACGGAACATTTGGAAGACACAGTCCCAGGCCATCTTCACGCATTTGTTCATGTCAGGGCCATCGGCGAGGATGCGCAGCGTCCCCTTGAGTTGCTTGAGGGGGCCCAGATTCTTCTCGATAAGGCTGCGCTTCTCACCAGTGCTCTTGGCACCAGCCACCTCGTTGGAGATACGTGCGGCAAACGCCTCTGGATCCTCAATGATCTGGTGCACTGCCTGCATCGGGGAGACAAACAAGTCGTCGAACAGCGCGCGCGACCACTCGATACAGTGGTCATAAATGTAAGGGAAGTTGCGCAGCGTGCACATTGGGATACCACCTGTCTGATCCGCCGCGCCACCATCGGCGTAGGAGGATGTCTTGCCGGGAACAATTATATCAACATTGCCACTAGTGCCCATCGTGCCAGCCTCAAGAAGAATCTTGTGGAAGCGGACACACTGGCCATCCACGTAGAGGCGGGCCTCCATGTTGTCCAACGCGTTCACTACCACATCCACATCACTCCAAAAGGTATCAGGGAATAGATGTTCCGTGGTGGCCCCGACGAAGTCCTGACGGGCATCAACGGTAACATCCCTGTTCATCTGCCTCATGCGCGCTCCTGCAGCGGCAGACTTGAACTGCCCTACGTTATCCTCACGGAAGAGAAACTGGCGGCTCAGGTTGGACACTTCAATGCGATCATTGTCGGTGATAACGAAAGAGCCAGTTTTTCCGCACGTGATGCCGCACAGCGCAAAGTTCTTCACGTTTTCGCAGCCCAATGCGCCACAGCCAACCATGAAGATGCGCAGAGACTGCAGCTTGTTGTGAAAGTTCTTTCCAAGCACAGCAATGAGGTCATCGTAGCGAGAGCCAGTCGGGGCAAAATCGGCATCGGTGGCGTAATTGGCGTTTTCGGGCACCACTGCCTCGCAGCTGAGGTGGAACCACTGATGGATGGGGGAGTACTTGCCGGTAATCTTCACCACCTCTTGTGCTACCACAGCACCAAAGAACGCGGCAAGCGGTTGCAGCTCCGCGGAGGCAATGAGAGCTGCACGCTTGATGGCGGCCTCGTCAAGGTCACCCTCAAAGACAAGTGGTGCAGGCGGCGGGGGAGGAGGCATGTGGAAAGCGAACTCCTCCTTCGTCGGAGCCCCAGTTGCAGTGCCCTCAGGCGCCGCAGGCACTGGAAGCACCTTGTTTTCTCCAGCAATAACCCGCGCGCACTCGACGACTGCATCGGCGTCGGCGTCGTTGTGAAGCTTCGGCAACGCGCCATCGTGCGTGTCTGCGTATCGCAACAAGGCGTTGATGCTGATATGCACTTGTGACTCATCAGAGTTATCCATCATAGGACTAACGGGCACAAAGGTACCAGGCGAGTGCAGCGCTTCGGCGAGCGGGCGGAATTTTAGGTGCATTACCTCCTTCAGTTCGTGAATAAACCCTCCCGTCCCATACTTGCTGAAGCCTTGTTCTTCCAAAGAGGGGTAGATACGCACGATGTTTTTGGGGTCAGTCGGGCACACAACGCCGTTGAACTCCATGTTGTTTGCACTGGTACCGTCCGGTTTCACAAGCCCGACAACCTCGGTAAACTTGATCTGAGTGTAGTCGCGCAGCGCGCCAGGGGTCTGCCCTTCTGGTGTCTCAAACCGAATCCGGCTGTACTTGTCTCCAGCCTTGTCTGTGCGAGTCACAATCTCCGTGATGGATTTCTGCAACTTAGGGAGTCCATCGCAGTCATGGACGGTAAAGTCATTCCCGTGATCAGCAAACACAGAGCCAATGGCGCCACACTGCAGCGCAAGGAAAAAGGAGATAACTGGGCTCTGTGTGCGGCAAAAGTGGTTCCACCACACAAGCGTCTTGAGGGAGAGATCAAGGGCGGCGGAGGTAAATATAACAGCAGTGTTCAGCTTCACCGCGGCCTCGTTCAGCTCAGTAGCCACGCGCACACGGGTGTTTGGGTTCAGCGCGGCGATATACGCGGCGGAAGCCTCGGCCATCGTCATGCCTGCCTTGACAGTTTCATTCGTAATTGCGAAGTTAACGCCCATGTCGCGGTTGGTTGCCTTACGAGTGTCAAACAGATGGATCGTGTGGATGCCAGCGAGAGCAAGGTTCTTTGCAATCTCTACGCCAACGCCACCGCACCCGACAATCAGTACCTTGAAAGAGATGAGCTTGGCCATCGTCTCGAGACCGTATGTGCCGATGGTGCGGCTCTGCTTGTCCATGTACTTGGAATCAATCTGAATGTCTTTCTCCGCCATTTTTGAAAATTTTCTTGATGCTTTCGATGTAAGCAAAACTTGTTTGCTTGATTGCGTGGGAAGAGGTGTGTTTGGAAAGTGCTTTTCTTCTTGGAAGGTAGCAAAGCGCGATAAAGTAATAACAAGTATCTAAAAAATGTGCCTCAGCTACAATATCAAAATCGATAAAGTGCAACGGTATAACAAAATCAATGCGTATATATGTACCACTAATCTAACTTTATGTAGCTTTTAAAGATGAAATAATGTGTAGGGAGAAATGCATGAGACATATTTAATTTTTTGTTGTTGTTGAAGCACACGTGAAGAAGATAATGAGGCATATCTATTCCCGAGTTCACCTAGCAATATATTAGCAGAAAGCAAACAGAAGTAGCGAAAACGCGGGTCAACGACAAAAAAATAATACTCTATGATAGTGCTCTTGTCTGTGGCATCCTGTGATCAATGCTTACGTTGATTTTTCTTTAATTGCCTTTCTTCCTCTTCGTACCCACTCTTTTCTTTTTTTCTCATCAGCAATTCATTTTTGTGTGAACGAAAGATCTCTCCAAATAGATCCTAGTTGGTTCGCATTACAACATTAGAAAGAAAACGTTAGTTTTTGGAGGTCTTGTCTAGCACAAACACACGCTCGCACTCAGCAATGGGAGCCTCTGCCTCCGTAGATGCAAAGTACGTCACCTTCTCCAGTAATGCCTTTCCGGTATTGTCAATTGTATACCAACTGCGCTGAACACCATCCAGAACATACATTTCGATAAATAGCTGACGCCCAGAAAGCGTGATGCATGCTTGCGAGGTCACCCAACCGCGGCCAGGGCAGTTCCACTCCCAGGACGTGCCATCCACCTTGAACACCGTTGTGGTGCGCTCCAGATACGTCGTGGTTGTCATGACGATGGAAAGGTCAGTGCGGTCAACACTGAACACATAGGCCGGAGTCACCTTACCAATAAGATTGCGCCAGAGAACACCAACGCCTTGCTCAACGAGCACATCGTTCATGCTTCCCTTAGTAGACTTCAGCTCCCACTTGCCATCGAGGAGAGCCTTCAGCTGTGACAGCTCCAATGCAGTCGCGGGTTGGCTTAAGACTGCCTCGGATGGCGGGGCCTCTGTGGCATAGGTAGAGGTAGAACGCTTGTGCGGGCGTGGCGTTGCAATATCAAGCGCTACCGCCTTCTTCCCCACAGCGGCAGGGCACTTGGCGGTCATGAGGCTGCCTAACTCACGCAGCATAAAGGAACGAAGCACGAGAGTGTTGAAATCAATAGGACTCACGCCAAAGAAGGAGACCCACTTTCCGCAACACCACTCCAACGCCTCCGTGACCTTCCCGAGGTTCTCAGAGTGGTGAAATATATAGCCATAAACACTGAGAAGAGCGATAAGGATGATCTTGTGTGCATCGGTGAGAGTGCGCTCCTGCATGTTAAAAAGCACAGACACCGTACTCACAGCCGACAGTGCAGGACCTTCCGCGATATCCGTCCACGAACTGCACTTTGCCACTTCAGCATTTTCCATCGGGACGACGCCAGCGGTGTGCAGTAAGTTAAACAGCCTCTCCATCTTCACTTGCATTCCTCGCCCACGGCTCGACACAAAGCCCTCGCCTAACACTGGGGTCTTGGTAGTGCCGTCGGCCTCTGTAATCGTGCCAGACACCATCACCGCTCCTTCCCAGAAGCTCGGCTGCGTATAGGCGGTAACAAACTCCTGATTAGCCACCTCGGCCGTCACGACAAGCTCCGCTACTCTGCCATCATGTAGTGGCGAACAAACCGTCCATTCCGTGGGGAAGAGCGTTCCCGTTTCTTTGCTGCGGTACAACTTTTGTGGGTCCGTTGTGGGCTTCACCTGCACCACTCCGGCAGACGTTTCACTGTTGCCGTCGTAGTAGTACGCCTCCTTGCTCTTCGCACTTTGAACTACTGACGTGATGGCGCGAGTCGCGCCTGATGGCGTCTCCATCCAGTGTGTGACGCACAAACAGTCTTGGTCCTCATTATGCAGCCGTAGCATGCAGCGGTCGCTCATCTCTTCCGTATCCAACTTCGCCGCCTGCCGCTCCTTCCGCAGCGCGTGAATGCAAGCCCCTTCAGCTGGCGTGTGAGGAACTACACCACCGAAGCGACGCTCCATCCATAAGGAGCCGTGACGCACATCGAGCTCCCGGCTCACTTCCAGATCGTCAGAGGCACGGGTGAGACGCACGAGCCCGCTCTTGAGTCGGATATGCGGGGTGAAGTAGCAAAACGTGTCATCCTCCCAGTTGCCGGTAGACACGACGCCATGATCGCCGTCTAGCGCCGGGTTCAGTCGCGGCTCAATAACGAGCTCCACTACCGCCTTCACCTCCTGCGCCATATCCGTATCCCCAGTTTCAAATGTGCATCCTTCCAGGTGCAGCTTGTACGTTGGCGCGACTTGATTGGGGGGTACTCCCTCAGGTGGTGTCGACGGAGCTATTTCCTTCAGGTAGCTACCGTTGAACTGCAGATCCAGTTCGTTGAGTCGAATAGTGGTGGGCTTCTCCATGATGCGATCCGGCAGAATAGAGCGATCGTGGCTAAGCTGCTCCACCATGGCTTGCATGAGGTGAGTTTCACCACGCACTTGGCGCTTGGCAATAAGCGCTGGAAGCAGCACAGGAGTCCGGTGATCCAGCTCGCTGAAGCGATAGTACTTCTTTGTCTTGTGATCTGTAATGGACCAATTAAGAACGCATGCATTTGTAAAAGGGGTTCCCACAGCGGGTGGGTTGGCGTCGTTCACCACAGCGGTGGTCGAAAAGCAGACAAACAGACTGTAGCGCCGCTGCCGCTGCTCGCCGAACCGGCCGTTGAGGTACCATGACTCGGCACCACAGTCCATGTGCGGGCGGTCGTGTTCAAAACGCATAGCGCGCAGTGTAGCACGAGGGATGCTGTCTTGGGGATTGCCCATGACGCTCTCTGGCCAGTAGCTGCGGACGTTATCGCGCAACGCCTTCTCCTCCTCAGACCGCTCCTCCATGCGAAACTTTTTATGCAAAGCCTCACTGCTACTACTACTACTACTACTCGATGTATAATTCATGATTGCGCTTTTCGAAGAAAAAAAATGAGAATCTCGTCGCTCCCTGCTTTTGTAGCTTCCACAAGGTTGTTCCTTTGAGTGTGTGTGTCTGTGTGTGTGTCTGTGTGCGCGTGTTTGTTTGGATACAAAAGTTAGATAAAGTCTGGACTATTTTTTTTCTTTTCCCTCCTTTTTTCACGCCCTTTCAGAAAGAAGGTAGAAAAAATATGAGATATATGAAATATATGTGTAATACTAGCAAAATTCATTTATACAACGCAAACAAACAAAAAAAGGAAACGAATAAAAAAACGGGAAATGGCGTAAAAAAACAACAAAAAAAAAACAGAAATACCTCCATATACAGTAACGTAAATCCTAAAACTTACCAATAATTGAATCATCCACACTCTTTACTTTTCTTCGTTTATTTTTTTTGAAAATAAAATAAAATAAACAAAAACAGGGTTATGCATAAATATATATATATATTGTGGATCTCCTTTTCCTTCCGAGTGTCTTGCTGCTTCATAGCGGAGGACAATAAGTGAAAGATAACAAAAAGGAGTTTTGAGAAGAGAAAAGAACCGATAATTCTCATCATTGACGAAAGCTGCAATCTTTCGCGTAATACACACTCCCTCGAGACACATAGAATGCTTTGTTCACAACGAAATGCCGAGAAGGGGGGGGGGAGAAGGCCTGTACGTAGGCAACAGACAGTATGTGAGTGTCTTCTCGAGATGCAACTGTCCGATTTATTGTGTCCTTTTCCCATGTATTCATGAGTCCCACACAGACAAGCACAGAGAGAGAGAGACAAATAATACTGCTGTTTTTCATGTTTTCGCTTTGTTGCTTCTGTTCCAGTTCTCACAACACGCGCACGCACCCCTCCCCCCCCCAAAAAAAAAAGCAAAGTCTTATATATATCCAGTTCAACAGATGTCCGATACCAAAGAATAAATCCGTATTGACACGATCGTTTGTTTTGTTGCAAAAAAAAAAATTCTGTTTCTTTTTCTCAGATCACCATTCCCCCTCATCCTTTCTTGTCTTCAAAAATACCGATTTTTTTTTGTGTGTAGGTGTGTCGGCATTAACAATCCCTGATCGACCTGAGCATACGAATTATATATATATATATGTATAGGAATTGTTAAAGAACAAAAAAAAAAACATTATAGTCACACAGAAAAATCCCCAAAACTCAGCAGATAGTCCTCAAAGAACAAGAAGAAAACGAGAAAAAAAAGTGGTAATGTAGAGGGGACAGTTTAAAAACAAAAATAAGAATAGTGCGCATGTAAATGCCTCCTCACTCATAAACATAAACACATAAACAAACACACTTAAACACAAGTGCAAACAAAAGAAAATGAAATAAATAAATAAATAAAAACAAAAATAATAAACAATATAGAGCTACTGCTTTGGAAGAAAAAAACTGGACGATGGGACGTAAGTGTTCTATCACTCGGTACCTAAACAGCGCCTCCTCTTCAAGCCTTTCCCTATTTCTATTATTTCCTCTTTTTGATAAGTGTTTCCTACGCATCCGAGCAAGTATTTTGATGTGATTTTCCTCAAGAATTTTCCTCTTTACTTTTGATTGTATGCGTACATCCCATTTCCTCATTTGTTAGGAAAAAAAACACATAATGATGGAACTAGCATCAACAGTTTCTGGGATAAAAATTGATTGCTCTCATTCTTAAGACTTCCAAATTGATGACTGCATAAACAAATAAATAAATAAATAAAAAGTATATGAGTTGCTCTCATTTCCCCATATAAGCCCAAAAACATAAAGAAAAATATTATGATGATGGAATCATCTGTCAGCGCCAAACGCGGAGGTCCGCCCATGATTCAGCAATAAAACGTGCTTTCTTAAAAGCCGGCATCTATTCTCGTTCTCGCCGCATTCAGAGACTGCAGATTGCTCGCGTGAAGAATCAAATTAGAAGAAGAAAAGAAGCGTACTGGGAGTTTTCATTTCAAACAAAAATACAAAAAAAGGGAAAAAAATCGTTTTCTTTTTAGATAGAATGACAGTAAGAAAACCTCACAATAAAAATCTCTCTCTCCTTCTTCTTTTAGTCAATCACTTCGGACACGCAACATTACAAGTTTCCAGTACTTTGTGCTTTAAAGCTGGGCCCATTTGGCCTTATGAATGGCGCGACGCCACTCCTCGTGCAGCTCCTGGCGAACCTTATTGTCAGTCAAGGTTGGGCTGACACGCTTGGCTCCAAGCTCCTTCTTTCCAATTGAGCGAAGCTCATCGATGGACTTCCAGGTGCCAACAGCAAGGCCGGCGCACAAGGAAGCGCCGAGAGCAGTCGTCTCAGTCATCTCGGGCACATGCAGATCAACACCAAGGGCGTCAGCCTGCATCTCCATGAGAAGCATGTTACGGGTGAGGCCACCGTCCACCTTAAGGTTCTTCAGGTGTACGCCGCTGTCCTTGGCCATGGACTCAATCACATCGCTCACCTGCATCGTAATGGCGTGCAGGGCAGCGCGCATAATGTGAGCCTTGTTGGTCTTGTAGGTCATGCCGACGATCGTGCCGCGAGCGGTAGGCTCCCAGTAAGGGGCAAGAAGACCTCCAAAGGCGGGAACAAACACGACACCATCGGTGCCTCCGACCTTGCGGCACATGCCCTCCACCTCGCGAGGATGGCCAAAGAAGCCAAGGTTATTACGCATCCACTCAATAGTGGCACCAGCACCAGCGATAGAGCCCTCAACAGCGTACTGGCAGGGACCCTTGCCAAGCTTGTAGCCAGCAGTGGCAAGCAGACCATGCTCAGAGTGGCGCACCTCGGTACCAACGTTCATCAGCAGGAAGCAGCCAGTGCCAAAAGTATTCTTGGCCTCTCCCACCTTGAAGCACATGTTACCGAAGAGAGCACTTTGCTGATCGCCAATGCAGCCGGTGATCGCCGTGACGGGGCCAAGAGCATCGCGGATGCCGCCGTCGTTGGTCTCGATGTTGCAGAAGTGCTCGCTGCAGCTGCGAATGCTGGGCAGAGCCTCCATGGGAATGTCGAGAGCCTGGCAGAGATCCTCAGACCATTTGAGCTTTTCGAGATCCATGAGGAAGGTACGGCTTGCATTGGTGACATCGGAGACGTGCGCATGACCGTTGCTCAGCTTCCAAATCAGCCAGGTCTCAATGGTACCAAAGAGTAGGTTGCGGTCCTTGCGAGCCTGCGCCACAGCAGGCACGTTCTCGAGCATCCAGCGGTACTTGAACGCAGAAAAATAGGTGCTGACAGGAAGGCCAGTGACCTTGGCAGCAAAGTTAAAGTCGCCATCGCCGACCGTCATCGCAATCTTTTTCTGCACATCGTAAGTACGCGCATCACTCCACACGATGGCATTGCACAGCGGCAGGCCAGTCGTCTTGTCCCAGGCAATGGAGGTCTCACGCTGATTGGTGATGCCAATACCATCAAGCTTCTTGAAATCAGGATCAAGCTTGCGGAGCTTCTTCACCGCTTCAGCCACACAGATACAGCAGTTCATGTAGATCTCCATAGGGTCATGTTCCAGCCAGCCAGGCTGAGGTGTGATCTGTTTGTGAGGGACCTGGTGCTCCGTGACCATCTTGAAGCGTTCATCGAACACGATGCACCGGGAAGAAGTGGTTCCCTGATCAATAGAAGCAACGTAACGCATCTTCTTTTAAATAGAAGGCTGGAAGAGGAAAACAAAAAGAGAAATGAAGATAGCGAAACAGAACGGCGATAGACTGTGAAACTAGGTAACTAAAACAAAAACGCAAAAGAAAAAAATCGAGAACAAACAAAAAAATAAATGGCAATAAAACAAAGAGACTGAGAAATGAGAGAATCAACACGACCACCAAAAAAAAATATTAAATGAATGCAAAATAGTTATAAAAAGTAGAAAAGACGTTTAACATGTTCTTAAGTAAGGATTTACCCAGGACGGTGAATGATTGACCTCAGGCAGCAATGTGACGTGCTCTCCCTCTTCTCTCCTCTTCAGAGCAAAATATCTTCGTCATCTCCTTCTCTACTCCTCCACATCTTCACAGCGGCAAAAAGATCACAGAAAAAAAAAAGCATAACTAGTATTGTCATTAAGATTTCGGTAAACAAAGACAACATAACAGAGAACCGCATTCTCTACACCGCAGCCTGCGCTACGGCTGCTAAAGGGCCCCTCTCATCAATGTGACCTGCAGCGACGACCGTACCGTGGGAATCCTAGCACTCGACAGCGATAACTTATCACAATATCCACTGCACGGAGATAACAGCAAAGTTGGCAACACCGTACTCCACCACACAAGCTAGACGGAGCATACAACACACCTCAATAGACACCACAGTTTTTCAGCCCACTAAGCAAATGCACAACATCTTCAAAAACACTCCGTTTGGCTCACAAAAGCACATAATCAATCTCAAAAATACAGCCATTATCCCAGCAAAAAATATGGACCCGGCCACCCACTTTCTCTCACCGCGCAATAGCTCGCGAAGAAAGCCCAAGGCAACCCTCACAACCACCCACCTCTTATGTCCATTCACACACTAAACCACCCAACACAAACTCGTCCCCCCAACTCAAGTGACCTTCACTTTCCTCAAGAGTACCACGGTTCATTATTTTCCCTTTATATTTTTTTTTGGGGGGGAGAGGCAGGAAAGAAAACAACAACAACAGAAATAGAAGGTGGAAAGGGGAGACGTTTGTGGCCAACTGTGTTGCGGGGAGGGAGCCCACGCCAGCAATCAGGACCCCGCACGAGGCGAGGCACCTCCGCGATCAGGACACTATGCGTCATGAGAGATTGTCCGACTCAGTGTCGAATTGTGTTAGACACGGATCATCATACTGCTGGTACGTCAGCGCGCGCACACACACAGGCCCACATCCCACACATGTATACAGTAATGGACAGCAAAGTGCGGCTCTCGGTCAGATCCATTCCCCATCCCCACACAAAGGAGAGGGGTGGGGTACACGAAGACCTCGGGTGGGGGGAGAGATGATGGTGAAAACTGTATTTGTTGTCCTAGTAACGATTTTTATTTATATTTAAGTTCTTTTTGATGTTGTGAATGAAGTCAAAGTGAGGTGCTACTACGTAGTGTAGCGAAATGAAAGTAAAGAACGTATGGTGCGGGTGAGAAAGGAGAGTAGTGGGATAGTCAGGCATTGCTTGGATGATAACGGACGTTTCAATTGTATGTTCAATGATGAAGTGAATACGTGTGTGCGTGTGTGTGTACAAGCATTCATTGCAAGAGCAGCATATTGTGATATGTACTCAAAGAGAATATTAAGGATAGTGACATGTATGTTTCGTGGATGTGTAGTAGGATGTGATAAACAGAAAATAAGAGTAGTATATATATGGAGTTGTTGGTGGTGTTTTGTATATGTGTATCTGTGCGTCTCATTATACACTATTGTAGTGAGAATTTTACGTCAGAAGTGGTATGCTTCACTTTGCTTTTTTTTTTCTTCGTTCCTTCAGGCTAACATAGCGTCACTGCTCCACAATTGCATGAAATGATAAGGGGAGTACGAAAGATGCAAAAAAACAGAAAGAAAGAAAGTGATCTAGCATACACTGCTCGCACGTGAACTACAACTCTTGTGGGGCAAACAAGAAATGAAAACGGTAAATAGGAAAAAAAAAAAACATAACTGGAAAAATCGTTCTCGTAGCGACGAACCGTTCAAAAAAAAAAAAATATATATATACAGGCACCCCACAAAGAAATATAGTAGAAATAATAATAATGTGTATGCTGAGAGATACCCAACCATGTTTGCTTCAGTATGCGTGTTGTCGATTTTCTGCGCAAAAGGAAAAAAAGGAGAAAGTGTGAAAAAAAAAAAAAGCCGTGATCACACGTGTGTATCTTGGTTTTAGTTAAAGGCGTACTGGAATAAAATGGTGAAGGAAGTATGCAAGCAATCAGTATCACTTTTGCCTTCTGTTCTCCTTTCACACACTTCAGTAGTCACTACTCAACGTACCGCTACTCTACTACTACTACTACTCTTACTGCAAATATACAAAACAACCCTTTCCTGTGTCAAAGTATGTTGTAAAAATACGACAACAAACATATATGCATACAACAAGTATGATTATTGAAAAGAAAAAATTCTTTTTTTTTCTTCAAAATGAAATTCTGTTTGCTTGCGTAATCGACGATCCTCAGCATGATGAACAACGTCAATATATATATATATATACTCAAAAACAATATAAACAACAACAAACTGAAACTCATTAATGTGAAAAAAAAAAAAAGAGACATCGCCGTTACTACGTGTTCATCAATATATGTACAATTTGAGAAATATATCTATCATTATGACGCAAAAACAAAAAAATAAGATAATCATGTATCGCGTGAAGCAGCAACTTTATCGCTCAATCAGCGCGCAGCTGCACATGCAAACAAAATAGCAGAAAAGGCAAAAAAAAAAGCAAAGAGAAAGCGTCCCACGCCTCTCACCACAGTTCCCCATTCGTTACAGATCACAACAAAACGGCTTATAACTTCATGCTTTGCAGAGGAACAGAGAGGTCTTTAATGGGCAAGGGTTTTCCCTTCACTAAGCTTTTCTTATTGAGCGTCCCACTTTTCAAGTCCTTTTCACGTTTTTCTAAAAGTTGCGGCTGCAGTGAAGATTTGCCAGTGACCGTGACTCGTTGGCACATGCCGGTGCTTTCAAAGCGATTGTTGCGAATAGCAGCGAGGCACACTGGGGCGGCCTTGCTACCTCCCTCGTCCTTGTTGGTGTACTCGATGAAGGTCCATTTGGCAGTGTTGGGTGAGTTAAGAGGAACCGAGCCAATACCTTTTGCTACAAGAGCGCCAGCAAAGGCAGCATCAGGAGCTACCCATGGAGTTTCTCCAATTGTTCTTTCAAGATCCTTTTCAATGAATTGGTACCCCTGACCCTTGACGTCAGAGTTAAACTCTCTCAATATAGGACACCGCTTAGGGATCTCTTTCTCGTTCATGTATTGGAAACTAAACCGTGAAGTCGTCACCTTCCGATCAGCGATGCCCTCAGGGTCATAGACAAACATAAATTCCCGAAAGTCCTCAAAACGACGCTGTGTCGCACGACGATAGTAAGACTCATCTCGAATGCGTTCAGCATCTTTCTTTAGCGCCTCAGTGTCCGGTGGGTCACTGTACCGCTGCTTCATCTCATCATTTACCTTCATGGGCATCATCGGAGGCAGATCTTCGTCCATCTTGCGAACACGCTCGCGGCGCTCCCCTACCATCTTCACCACCGTGTAGTATCGCTCAAGACTACACACAAGCACCACCACAACAGTAAAGAGTGAGAGAACAATTTCATAGCCATTAAAAAGATACAAAACACTCCCGAGAAAACTCCGTTTGGGCTTTACGACAGTGCGCTCCTCAGCCTCCTGCTGAGCTCTGTAAGCGTTTGCCCTATCAAACTGTTCGCGAACGCGGCGATTACGCTCCTCCCAGAACTCAGCCCCTGACTGAGGATTCGGCTTTCGTTTCTTCGCCCCTTCAGTGGTCCTGCCACCACTAACATTAGCCTTGCGATACTCTGCACGAATCTGACGGTACGCAGTGTTGATCTCACGAAACTTCACAGGATCGCCTTGCGGCATATCTGGGTGGTATTGCTGTGTAAGACGGTAGTAGCACTGCCGGACTTCTTCAAAAGGCGTGTCTTCACCGATGCCCAACACGCCGTATGGGCTCACATGGGGTTGGGCTTTCGCCTCAAGCCGTCGAAGAGTGAAGCGGATCATACTCAAACTTTTATCCTGATGCTGGTAAAATTCAGTCCCGTAATGAAAGTGTAAGTGAAGTGGGAGAAAAGGTTTTAAATCCTCAGAGCAGACAATAATAATAATAATAATAATAATAATAATAAAGTAACCATACACAACTGCGCAAGGCAAGACGAATAAAGTTAAAGAGCACTTCCCTCCACCAGTCAAAAATAGAGGCGTGAAGAAAAAGATACTGGCTACCAAAACAATAAACAAAAAAAATCTTTAAGTACGAAATAAACTACAACAGTTTTTCTTTATAGTATGTGAAAAACTGAAAAAAAAAAGGAAGGGAAAGACCCTGAAATGAAAAGCAGTACCAACTACAGTACAGCTCTAGATCACAGAAAGGGGGACTTGTCAAGCTTTTTATTTTAAAAAACGATACTCTCAAGGATTACTAAGTTTTATCTGCTAGAACGTTTCTATCACTTTACAAAATAATAATAAAATGCGGTAAAGTTTTAGTAGTGCTGCGGGCGACTGAGAAGTACAACTTTATATATATAAAGAAGTAAAGTGCTAAAAAAAATCAGAAAAAACGTAACTGTATAATATTGCTTAAGTGCATAAAGAAGAAATCAATTACTTTACTTTGTTTAGTGTTGAAAAAAATGTTTGCTTCTTCAGAGTAAATAAAAGGAATATATACGATTTTTTAAAAAAGACTTGTAACAAAAAAAAGAAATAAAAAGCAATACGAGAGGGGAGAAAAGGAAGCACTTGCATAAGAAACATAAAATTCAATGCGCCTGTCACTGCATGCCGCAGAGTACTCTCCTCGTAGCACATGTATATATATTTCCTCTCCATCGTTGTCTTTTCTTGATGAGCAACAACGTCTTCTCACCAATGAGATATGAAAACAACAGTAAAACCATACTTTCCTTTGAAGTAAGACTTTAGTTGTTTGGTTGGTTATGTGTGTGTGCGTATAGGCTTTCTTTATAAAATAAAATAAAATAATATAAAAGAATGAAAGAAAAAAACATCCGACACGTGCGTGTCCACACACACTTCACCTTCAATCCTTCTCTCTCTCTGTGTGTGTACACCATAACTACCTCTTCTTCCTGCAAGAGTGTATAGCTGTTATCCATAAAAAAAGGGGAAAAACATATGCTTCTTTCACAGTTGAGTGTGTTGTGCTTCCTGTGGTTTCATTTCATTATTTTTTTCCTCCTTCTCTCTCGCTTATCTCACTGTTCTCTATCTCTCTGGCGCTTTCCCTGCCTATTTTTGCTCTTTCCATCCTGTTGGCGCCAGTGAAGCAACGAATCGACCGTATATATGTGAGTGTGTATGTGTAATCTTCAGTCACTTCTATAAGAAAACTTTCATGCGGGAAGACAACGCCACAATGATCATCCTGCCAGCCATGACATTCTCTCTCTCTCTCTCTCTCTCTCTCAGACACTTACTCACCTCTGATCATACATATATGCAGGTGTAACAAAGCTGAAATGATAATAAAAAGAAGAAAGATGGCATTGGAAGTTGTCTTTGGTATGAAAGTCACACCATGTAACCTACCACGACTGTTATCATTTCTTTCTTTCTTTTCCTCCTCATCCATTTTTTTTCCTCTCCCTGCATATTCGTCAAAGTTCCAGATATAAAAGAGAAGAGAAAAAAAAAGACAATTGAACGTATATGAGTGTGCGTATCCCTTACTCGCCATCTGCACTGAAATACGCGGAACATTCTTTCATTTTTTTTCATACCTCAGTGCGTTAACTCTTTTTTTAAAAGAAAAGGGATTTTACTTTAGCAAGCGCATTTTCATTTTTTTTTTTTGGTTTCTCATTTTATTTTCCTTCAGAAGTATCTATCATAAACAGCGTGAGTCGCACACATCTCCATGCTCCGGCAGACTGTATTGATCTTTAGAAAATTAGCGTTTATATAAAAAATACGTAATGACTATTTGTGTGAGAAAAACAACAACAACGAGAAAAAAAAAACGAGCATAGACTCAAAAGAAAATGAACAAAAATATTATAATAGTAAATAAAAAGAAAAAGAAAAGCCGAAATATCAAAAATTTCAACAATAACAACAACAAAAAGTAGCTAGCACCTTCTTACAGCTCCATCTCTCTGCAAATATCCACTGTGTCTCTCTCTCACATTTAATGTCAAAAAACACCAAAGAAAGGAGTGCAATAGATAGCGCTACGCATACAGAAAAAGAAATGCCTGATATTTGCCATCTCTCCCCCTTTTGTTCTTTTTTTCTCCCCCTCCTCCTTATCAAAAGCCACCATCATCGACATCAGCAAAAGCAGAAGTGGGCTTGCGCGGCGCGCCATTACCCCTTCCACGGCTTGCCTCGGCACCACCAGCACTCCCACCACCACCACCACCACGAGAAGCGCCGCCAGACTGACGGCTCTCACCCCACGTAGAGTTGTCGTCGTCACGGCGGCGACCACCAGCTCCTCCACGGCGACCACCACCCATACCACGGGAGAGCAGGGCCTCGCCTTCGATCTGCTCCGCCTCATCCTTGAACCAGCGGGGCACCTCCTGCTCATGCTCGGTCATGTACTTGTACAGATCGAGGCAGATACGACGGTTCTTGCTGTTGTAGAAGGCCGTTGCCGTACCCTTGTTACCAGCACGACCAGTACGACCAATGCGGTGGGTGTAGTCATCCATCTCAGTTGGCAGATCGTACTGAATAACGTGGGTCACATTCGGGATATCGAGACCACGCGCCGCGACGTCAGTCGCGACGAGGATAGGCGTGTTGCCAGCCTTGAACTCGGTCAGTGCGCGCTCACGGTCGGGCTGGGAGCGGTCTCCGTGAATGGTAGAGCTGGGAATGCTCTCCTGACGGAGCTCCTTGTAGAGCATATCGGCAGCACGCTTGGTCTCAACAAAGACAAGCACAAGATCAGTCTTCTTATGGCTGAAGATGATATCAAAAAGACGATCAATCTTCTCATTTTCCTCGACTTGCTCCACCACCTGAGTGATGTTCTTCGTCGTGGATCCGACGCGGCCAACGGTGAGGAGGTAGTAGCGCTTGCGGAGGTAGCGCTTAGCAAGCGTAAGAATGCGCTGGGGGAAGGTGGCGCTAAACATGAGAGTCTGGCGATTCTCCGGTGGAGGCATGTCGGTGTACGAGGACGCCACGAGGTACTCAATCTGCTCCTCAAATCCCATCTCAAGCATACGATCTGCCTCATCAAGAATCAAGAACTTGGTGGCGGAGAAGGACATGTTGCCACGATCAAAGATATCCTTCAGGCGGCCAGGGCAGGCGACAAGCACACCAATCTCGTAGCGGCGCGGGTATGGGGTACCGCCGTATGCCACCTCGTACATAATATCAGTGCGGAAGGCAAGTTTTCGCACCTCATCGAAAATCTGCAGCGCAAGCTCACGGGTAGGTGCCATGACGATGGCGATGGGGTAACTCTTGCGATTGCGACCGGGAGACACGCCATTGACGAGAATGTACTGGATAACTGGAATCAAAAACGCAGCGGTCTTACCAGAGCCAGTCTGAGCACACGCCATAAGATCGTTGCCGGCGAGTGCAACGGGAATACCGAAGCGCTGCACAGGGGTGGGCTTTTTGTATCCACAGCGCTCAATGGTGGCGGCAAGAGCGGGGTCCACGCTGAGCTCGGAGAAGTCCTCCACAGCCATGACATCGCGGGGCACCATCTCGACGGGGATATTGGAGTAGTTATCAAGCGTAATACCAGTCTGCTGGTGGTGAGACGCAAACAACGCGAGCACCTCATCCTCGTCGTGACAGTTCTGCCGTAGATGGGGGGCACGCTGCACACGACCGGGCTTAGAAGGAGCAGTGCCGGTGCTATCATCCTGCTGCTGCTGCTGACCTTCCTCTGGCTGCTGCTGTTGACCTCCACGAGGAGCATCACGACGATCGTAGTGGTTGTTGCCGTAGCCGCGGTCATAGTTGTTGTTCCACTGACCGCCACCACCGCCACGACGGGGCTGGTAGGCACGACCCTCGCCGTGCTCGTTCATCTGCTCAAAGCGACTGCCACCACGAGGCTGCTGCTGTTGCTGCTGGGATGGCTCGTACATCTCAGACTTACGCGGGCCTTCAGCATCAGCCGGAGGCTGATCCTGCTGCTTTGCGGCTTCATCACGTTGATTGTCCTCGTTGGGGCCACGCTCCTGCCTTCGGTTGCCCGCACCGCGGTTATCGTAGTAGGGACGCAGCGGCTGGTGCTGGTTGCCGTCCTCATCGTACTGAAAACGTCCACCACGACCGCGATAGTTGCCTCCGTAGCCACCACCGCGATACCCACCGCGGCCGCCACCTCGGCGATCATGATAGGGGCGGTCGTACTGCTGACGCTCAGCGCCGCCTTCGCCCTGGCCATCACCGCCACCGTTGCCCTCGGGGTCACGGTACTCAGACCTCGGCTCGGTGTTCTCGTCGTCGTTACTCCAGCCACCGCGGCCACCACGATGATAACCGCGGCCACGACCGCCGCCACGACTCCATCCGCCGCGGCCCTCACCAGCAGCAGCATCAAAATCATACTGATCGCTGCGCCAGTTATCGGAAGTAAAGGCACCGCCTCCGCCACGGCCTCGGCCACCACGGCCGCGGTACGGACGTCGGAAGTTCCTTACTTCGTCACCACCACCAACTTCTGCATCCTTGTGATACTCAGCTGGTGTGTCTTTAATATCGTTCTGTTGCATAAAACACTATGAAGACAAATAAATAAATACAATACTAGCATACATTCGTATAATGGTAATCATGGTTAATAATAGTTGATAACAAGAAGAAGAAACAAAAAGGTAGAATGTAAAATAGCAAATAAGAAAGAGAATACCAACAAAAAATGAAGATTGAAGTAAAAAAATAAATTTAAAGTGTACAAACTAAAGACAATAGATAGGCCACTAGTCCTCTCAAAATAATGACACGAATAAAGCAGCGATTCAGACATATATATACATTTGATATACCTCCTGCCAGTATGAACGCAAAAAGATAGACCTAACTAGCTCAAACACTCAAAAAAGAGCCTTAAAAAAATAGCGATATATCCCACCCTCGCGACAAGAAGAAGTACAACAGGGGGGGGGGGGGAAACAGCATTCAAACACATCATCCTGTACTCTTAAGCTATGAATAGTGAAAGCTTTGAGTACTGGCATTACATTATACCTCAACGGACGAGCATATACCGCATGCCTCAACGGGTTCTTCACATCATTCCATTTACGCTCGCCTGCTTTTTTTTTCTCCCTTAAAAAAAAAAGGGGCAAACAATTCCTGTTGAATGCAACTGAGGAAATCTTGAAAAAAAAAGGGAGAGGGGGGGGGGAAATAATGTTTACAACTATCTGCGCGCCCTAAGACGAGTATTCGACTCTAACACCACAACCCTTAGCAGAACAGCCGCAGCAACCAGCGTTGCAACACCAAACGTGAAGAACAGTGTAGACCACGATGAAGACGTGAGCAGCGCGGTGACATAACCCTGCAGGACAGAACCAAGTGACCCTATCCCCCCTACAAGACCACTAACAGGGCCCACTGGTGCGTTTATGGCCTCGCAAAGCCACAGCAAACACGAACTGGTCTGCAGCGCATCCACCGCAAAAGAAAAGAAGCCTACCACGAACACAGCAACGGAGCACTGCCACATGTGGTCAACGAAGTAACCTGAAAACGCGCCTAGGCTCATTGTGGAGAGTGCCATGCCGACAGTAAAGAAAAAAAGAACCAAGGCGCGCCGCTTCCCTTCAAAGAAACGGTCAGAGCAGTAACCAGAGAGCACAATCCCCACCATACCTCCTGCGTCAAAGAAGGACGAAACATAGCCTGCTGTTTGCGCATTTGCATGGAGTTCCTTGCTAAGATAGTACGGCAACCAGAACATAAAGGAATAACGCACAAGTTTGTTGATAAAGTAACTTAGACTGTAGGCAGCAACACCAGGAAGAGATAGTAACAACAGGGGCGTGTAGCGCGACTCCTGCTTAGGTTGCTCACTGTTTCCTTGGTTTGCATGACGAGCAGCCTCTGGCGTAACGTACGTTTGCGTCTCACCACTTTCACTGAACCTGTCGATTTCCTCTTTCCCATGCCGGTGCAAAAGGTTGGACGGAGAAGCCGGTACTTCGTTGCCCTTGTTAATGGTGGAATCCAAGTTGGGTGCTTCGGACAGCTTTGACATGGCCATCCCCACTTCTACCTGTTCCACAGAAGGGTATCCATATTGATTGGGGTGCTGCAGCAGAAACAATGCGGTCACTATGCCAAAAGGCACAGGGCCTAGCAAAGACACCATGACTGTTGCCGCGCGCCATGACATATTTCTTCCTATCATCCATGACACCAAGATGTTGCCAACAACACCGCCGACTGCCATATTGGTCGACCAGATCCCCAGAATCGTCCCGCGCTCATCAGGGAAGACCCAGTTGTTGATGATGCCCATGCAAGACGCCCAACCCGCACCTTGAACAAGACCGTTGAGTGTCCACGCTACAATTAGAAAAAAGAGATTGTACGACAATGCAAGGATAAAACAAGAAACCGCTGAGCCAGCGAGCCCTATAAGAAGAAGAGCCTTATAGTCAAAACGTGCTTTTAGCATAACATAGCAGAACTGAGAAGCGGCGTAGGCTGCTACGTACGCTGTATCAGCGAGAGAAAGGTTGGCAGCGGAGATGCCCAGCTCCTTCTCAATGTTCACGCGAGAAATACTCAAAGGTCGACGTACCATCGTGTAGCTCGTATATGCCAGCCATAACAACACAAGCACTCGCATATAGCGGACCTGTTTGTATTGCGTAAACGTATCGTTGTCCATTTTTACCAAACCTTGAGAATGTGAACAACTGAAAAAAGAGAAAGAAAATGAAAAGAAGAGGAAGAAGAAAACCGCACTTACTTCACAGCAGTTTTCACTGGGGTGCAAGAAACAAAGAAAAAAGAAAATAAAAAAAATACATATATAAAGAGAGTGAATAGTAAAGCCACTATAGAACAAATGTAAAGCTTCATCGTGTGTGTGTGTGTGTGTGTGTGTACATATATTATACGCACACGTAGAATATAAACAAAGAGTCATTTTTGTGTGTGCTTCACAATAAACCTTAAAACGTGAAAACCTCGCTTATTGACTTCAGCACATTTTTTTTTTAAAAAAAAATAGACTATTATTGTTACGTAGCCTTTGCGTGTGAATAAATTCAGAAGTGTGCGATATAAAGAAGAAAAAAATACGAGACCAACAAAGTATAAATTAGCATTCAAAAGGTTAAATACAATCATGAAAACAGAATAACAATCAACAACAAGGAAAAAAAGAGATACAGTATCTACAACAGGAACTGACGCGCATGGCCTCACCACAAATTCTTCTACACTCCAAGGAAGACTTTTTCTTTCGTGTGTGTGCCCGCTCTTCCTCCGCGGCTTCATATCTAAAAGGCAAAAAATCAAGAAAAAAGAATATCCTACGACTCGCTGCTTAGGCAAACTGCTCTTCATTTTTCCCTTCAAGATGCAAGGTATCCATGAATAACTGAAGCACTGGCAGCATCTTGTCCCAGAGTGCTTCCTCGGCCTCCCAGCGTATCGCAAGTACAGCGCCATCACGTGGTACAACATACGTGCGGCAGCATCGCCCCTTCTTTGACTCTGTAAACTGCACACATTTATCGCCACTCAAAGAGGCAAGAGTACACTTCGTCTGCATGGTGTCCCACTCAGTAAAGTGAAATTTAACATTGTGCAGCAGTTCCTCGTCGTCGTTGAGTCCGCTTTCCCAAGAGTGTGGTAGCGGGGAGATGCGCTCCAGCGTCACACGAGGTGGATCCGTCGTCTCCTGCTGCTGCTGCTGCTGCTGCTCTGCTTCACCCAGAGGGTAATACACCACCTGAACATTATCGGTGAGAAGTGGCTCATACACTACACCAGACTCCGCGTTGACAGAGAAGAAGACGCCAAGCGTTGGATGACGGTACAGCACCGTGACATCGTTGGCTCCCGCATGCTCATTGCTAGGAATAGTCACACAAACGGACTTCGCCAGCCGCCGACGTTGCGAAATAACATGTGCCGTGGCGGCATCCGCCGTTTCCTCCTCCAACTGCTCTGATTCCTCAGGCACAAAAAACTCCAGTGTGCCTGACTCACCATTGGTATGTTTCGCATGGATATCCGCTAGAATTGCTGGCGTCACTGAAAGCCTCACAGTAACCGCTGTGGCTCCCGCTGCAGTCTCGTGATGCGCACTGTGATACTCAAGTTGCTCAAAGGTAACTAGAGCGGCTCCTTTGCTCAATGGACCCTCCGCGAAAGACGACAAAGTGCTACGAATACGCAGTCCAGAAGGTGCTTTGAACACCGTCACCTGGTCATTATACGCGCACGACACGCGATACACGCCCTCACCAGCGCCTGCGGGAGTACCCAAAAAGCGACACGGCCCGGTGCTGCTATACACAAGTGGCGCTAGACTCGTGGCAGGGAGGAGCATGCGCACAGCACTGTATAGCTCACTCCCCAAAGAACCGTCGCTGTTGCCTGCAGTAGTAGTAGTAGAGGCTTTGCTGTCATTGGCATGGTTGCTGTTCTGCAGACTCACCTGCCTTGCATGGGGGAGGCCTCCCTCTGCGGTGCTTTCGTTTTCTCCTTCAGCTCTGTTGGGTGGCGGTGGCACCTCAATGAAAGTACCTGCAAGACCTATAAAAACTGCACAATACACAAAGGCACCGTGCCGACCAAGCACGAGAGTAGCGGACGGGGTGTGTACCATGCACGTATAGGCTTTTGACTCACTTACAATGCCCCAAGCAGCCAGAGATTTCACTGAACAGGTCTGAAAGGATGGGCCCAAAAAGCCCCTGAGGAGAACATGCTCACGCACATAGCCTGTAAAGTAAGACACTTCCGCTGCCTCATCGAGGAATGATGCGTCGTCTGCCACCAGTCCTATGGGTCCTTCACAGAAAATAAATGCCTGCTTCGTGTTATCGCGTAGCGCCGTATTAAGGTTCACCTTCACAATATTGCGATCTTGCCCAATATTGCCATCCTTGGGTGTTAGTGGAGCGACGAGAGGGAGCACGGCAACGTCGCAAGGATAAAAGAGAGCTGGCGCAACAGCCCAGCCGTCGCAGAGCTTCGCAGGATCTACAAAAATAGGTAGGCGCCACACACGTAACTGCTCTGTGACAGTGTCAGCCGACTGTGCGTCCTTCTTGAGAGCTGCCGCACGTCTGCGGCTCCGGTGCTGCATCACAAAAAAAGAGGCCACAGCGACTGCAGCACCGCAAAATGCAATGACGTTCCCTCGTTTCATTATTTGTTGTATTGAAGAGCGATTTACTCTTTAAAGGAAGAAAATAAAAAATACCCTTAAAAAAAGAAGGAATCAGAAAAAAAAATGTTAAACTTAAATGATATTTTCGTTGAAAGTTTCCTTTGTATTTTTTTTTTGTTCTTCTTTTGATGATTTGATAGTTGTAAGGTGGTTGGTGTGGGTAGTTGATTCACCAATGCGCCGGTCTCACACACACAAAAAAAAAAAGAGAAAGGAGCTGACGATTCACTGAGTAAGCAAAGGGAAAGGCGTCTCTGTACTAGTACTGCAGTTAATGTCGCCTTGGTGAGAAAGTTAAAAAAAGAATAATTATAAAGACAGTGCTCCCGAGCAAACACTTTTTCTTTTAAAAAGTTTAGCCTTCTGAATCTTTTCTTTCTTTCCTTTAGTGCTAATCCGTTTCTACTGCTAGTTGATAAACTTGAGTACGTAGCAAAAAAAAAAAAAAAAAAAAGGTCAATGGGCAAAGTAAATAACACGCAGATATCCTTCTAACACTAAATTATAAATGTAAGGGCTGTGATACCAAGAGGGGTGGCATCAAAAATCAAAGCGTTAGATCTAAAACAGCGTGATACACACTACAAACTTGAACTTTATGCAATTGAAAATAAATTTTTTAAAAAGAAAAGGAAACGGAAGAAGAAAAAAAAAAGGAACTCATTATTGCATTTAATAGCAGGATGAATGAAAAACTCAAAGAGTGTTACAAAACTACTGCGTTAAATGTAAATGGAGTAGCTGTGTGTAGAAGTGTTTATATATCTCTTTGATTCCTTTTTTTAATTTTTAAAGTACAAAAAAAAAGTTATAGACACATACACACAGGAATAAAGACACACATCACGTGAAAAGGTGTCTGTGAGCATGAGTACATACGTTCCAGCACACTCATTCACACACACAGATAATGTGTTAGCAATAACGTCAAAAGTATAGCAGCGCCTATGCTCTCCAGATTCCAAATACATATAAAATAGAATAATGTAATATGATTTAAAATATGTGCAAGTGCAGCCAGCAAAAGTAAAGAAAAAAAAAACATGCATAACAACAACATCGTAGGAGATATACATAGCAAAGTGATAATAATGAATCGTTGAACTACATTCTGCATAGCCATCACAATAAAACATAACCTGAAAAAATCCATTCAGATAGAAATGTATATGTATTATCTTTTATTTAAATGGCAAGCAATAGCAGATATTGTTGTCCTTCTCAAGTGTGCAAAAAGAAGCGGAAAAGGGTGAAAATTGCTCTTAAAAAATAATGAAAAGCAAAACATAGTATACAGAGTTGAATTGCAGTGTAAGTTCAAATCAAAAAAAAATATATATTAATGTATTGATAGCCACACTATCTATCTAAAGGCAGCTGCCTTCTCCAGTTCCTTACTCACCGCGTCATCCTGTCGTGTACGCCCTTGCGTGAGCTGTCGCCGTCGCTCACTTGCCCCTACACCTACAAGGCACCGTTGAAGCTCCTCTCTATACTCACGCACCACCAGCGAAAGATAGGACTCACGTCGAGTGCGTACAGAAGGCAGTACAGCCGTGCCAGCAGCAGCAGCACCACCACCAACAGTGGCTAGAGATTCCTTCTTGCTGCTCGCTCTATTCATGGTAAAGGCACGCGAAGTTGCCGCACATGGCGCAGCACCAGTGCGGCGAGGAGCAACGCGTGCGGTTGATGGAGCTACAGGCGGAGGAGCTCTGCTAGAAACCACAGGTAAGCTGTACTCCTTCTTTCCATGCGATGGAGGCTTCTCCACTGACCTAGTGATAACAGCAAGGGGTAGATTCTCTTGGTGCAGCTCTTCGACGACTAGTTTACCTGTGTACGCGAGTGCGGCAGGTGCAGGGGGGATAATAGGCTTTGGCTTTGCCCTCTTGCATGGTCGAAGAGGAGCCTGGAGCATCGGCTTCTCGTCCATTGCTATTGGTGCTGCTCTTGCTGTGGTTGATGCTGTGGTTGTTAAAGGAAGATCAGGCAAACGGCGTGTAGTAACAGTAGCCGATGCGGTGGCGAGCTTGCAATTATCTTCTCCTTGTAAAACACTGGGTAGTAGCCCGGTGACTGACGTGTGACCTTGTGCACTGCCTGTAAGTGTGGGAAGAGACAGCATGACGTGCATGGTGGCACTAGACAAATCTGGCGCAGCGTCTGCGCCGGCAAAGGCGTGTCCAATACTCGCATCTCTTCCTTCATATTCATTCTTCACATTACCACCACCACCACCATCGTCACAGCTACTACTGTTTCTTGTGCTCTGCATACCTTCTTCTCCATCCTCTGTTTCACCTGGAGGCGAAAGAAAAATGCCGGCACTGCTGATTGACTTCTCTGCTGTGGTTGTTTGAGCAGCTGGTCGCGTTATACCTCCGTCGACGATACTCGGCATGGGTACACTTTCACTGGTAATGGTGGTTTCTTGTGAGTCAGTTTTCTGAAGCGTAGCAACAACAGTGGCCGGCTTTGGCTTTGAGTGAAAGGGATTGAGTGCGGTGAAGATCCACGACGGTGCTTCACCGTGTCTGGCGGACCCTGTTGCTTCCTGTATGCACGTCATGGTGCCCTTACGTGTGAGCTTTGACCGAGGTGATACCAAAGATGTGGAAGGCAAGAGTTCGCTCATCGTCAATTCATGTCGCTCTGCACCCCGTATGATATCCGTCTGGCGGTCGCCACTGCCCACGTCGCCGTTGACTGCCCCGAGCATTCCGCTATCCTGCTCATCCTCATTGGGATTGAATGTGGGAACGGTAAGGAGCTGCTGCTGCCTTCTTTGGGCAAGCATTTCGATGTAATACGGCTTTACAATACCTGCACCACTGCGTGCACCAGCGGGCCCTACATTGTAACTAGGCGATGGTGAGTCACTGCCCACTGCATGCCCTTCAGTGCTCCCACTTAAATCCTCACTCGTTGTGCTGCTTCCCTTTGGCTTATCGATGAAGACGTTAATGCCGTCCTTGCCACGCGCCGATGAATAGCTTTCTTTCCTCTCTGCCTCGTTGTTAGGCAGAAAGCTACCAAGCTTCGTGGTGTTATTGCTGCTGGTAGTACTGCAAGAGGCACTCTTGTGTGCCACACCATCCGGTGGTCCAACATAAATGGCGCGCTTGCTGTCAACATAATCACAATCAGATGTGAACGGCGCGCTCGGTTCCCTTTGAAGGCTACCAAGAAAGCCGCTGTTAGAGGGAGAACGCTTACTGTCACCATCACCACCACTACTCGTACTATCCGTCAGCATGTCCTTGTTGTCATTCATCCAGGAAACACCTCTGCGTGTACGTCCCAATTCGTCATTCGCACCGCCATTTGTTGTTCCTAGAGGGGTGTCGCAACGAGCAGAGAACTTGCTTGCCGCGCGCTTGGCGTCCTTATTGTTGTTGCCCTGCCACCCATTGCTTCCCCTCTTGCCTTTGCCAGTGTAGAAAGAAACGACGTGTGAACTGGTATCCAGTGGAGAAGCCGGACGTGACGTAGCTGGGTTGTTAAACAAGCTGGACATGTGCTGACAGTAGAGGCGGTCACTGAGACTGTCCTCGCTATGGAAGCCCTGTTGTGCATAAGCTGGACGGCTCTCCATGACAACAGAGGGCGGTGGAAGCACAAACGGCAATAGTTCATCGTCTGACGGCCGTTGGTGCCCCAGCCTATCGTCAGTGTCACCAGTCGTAGAGCAGGGAGGAGGCAGGCGACTCATTGAGAGCCAGTTAAGGATCTCTCCCTCCGCGTTGAGCAAAACAACGGTACGGTCCTCGCCGCTAGAGATGAGCACATTTGCGGAGGCTGACCACTGCATAAAGAGAATACCTCTATGTTCTTTGTGAACGCGCGTGATGCGAAGAAGTGTCGGCACCGCAGCCCCACGTTTCATTTCTTTCCACGAAGGCTTTCGAAGATGAAAAACGCGTCGCGCTTCAAACGCGCATTTTTCCAGCGCAAACGCCTGCAGTACGCTACATAGACTGTATACACGAACCTCTCCAGTGGAATCGCCAAGAAAGAGGCGATGAGAGGCATTGTCAAAGGCAAGCGCGACAGCGTCCCTCTCCGCTGCAAGCGAGGTGGTGGTCATCTTCCTTCTGCCCTGAAGTCTCGCCATGGTTGAGAATCGCCCTGGACCGTGGTTATGGCGGGGAGTGTTCGGTGTCCCAGTTTGGGCCCTCGAAGCCGCACTCGCATCAGTGCCTTCTTCAAGCAACTTCAGAATTCGTAATGCTAAACATTTAGGTGGTGCATCGCCAGCCACCGACATTCGAGCTGAGATGACGGCGTCCATCCAGGCAGCAGAGCAGCGGGGAGAGGCGGTGGCAAAGAGCGCGCTGCGCGATCGAGATCCGTTCCGCTGGCCAGCCACGGGTATCTCTCCAGCGGCTCTAAAGTGGCTCTTGCGGCGTGCCACGGCAGCCCCAGTGAGACCTCCTGTATTTTCGTACTTCAAGCGAATCATGGATGGTGTATTGGCCCAGACATCAAAAGTAACAAGTGGGGTATAAGATTCAATCGCAGGTGGGCAGGACCACAAAACAAGTAGGCCGTCGTCGTGCGTCGTCGCCACTGCTGGCGCGCTGCCGAGAAACATCATAGCCAAAGTGGGCCTGTCTAGGCGTACACGGTGTGGGGGGCTGCTGAGTTGCTTGATATCGTGGAAGAGCATGCAGTTATTTTCTTCGTCACAAAAGCCAACAAGTCCGAGCTCCACCCCAATAGTGAGGTTGCACAGTGCCGAAGTTGCGACTGACATGCACACAGAGTACGGCCCCGCATCCTCCTCGCATATAAGCAGCAGCTGCCCCGTTGAACTAATACCCGCCAGCAGGCGGTGATCGGAGCAGTAGAACATGTCTGACACAAAGCCCTCCTCAACAGACCATTCACCAAGCACTTCATCCTCGCCAACCGCCGTTGTGTGAACCTCCACCGTACCATCCATGAGGGCGATGAAGTAGCGACCACCGAGATCATCCAAGCAAAAGGCACATATCTCACGGCGCTCTGGCGGTATCATAGGGTCCAAGCATCGGTCCACTACACGTCTGCGAAAACCGTGTTGTCCATCCCAGGTTGAAAGTCTCGTAGGTCCTTGTAAAACAAAGGCCTTCGCTCGCACATTATACAAAGCCTTATGCACCACATCCACGTCACACAGGTGGGGATCACCGCGGGCATTGTATTGTAAACAGCGGATGGTGTCCGCTATGCATGTCACGATTTCGTGTGTGCCTGGAAAGTACGCAAGGGAAATGACGGCACCAATATCACCGTTCTTTTTGGGTCGTGGCGCGCTAAATGTACCGCCGCTGCCTGCGCTCGCAGATACCGAAGTCGTCTCTTGTGATGACCGGTTTTCCCCGTAAATGAACACTGGGTCAAGCACATCATCGATAACACCATCCGCGCGCACGCTCTGAGTACACTCCAGCAAGCGCATATCCCACACGCGCACCTCGCCTGATAAATCCACTGTGATCACCTGTGGCAAGTCAGGAGGCATGACGACATCCACAATACGGGAGTGATGGCCAACGTGTCCACCATAACTCATAACGGAGCCCGGGGTCGAAAGCTGCGAGCGTCCGTCCCAGTACAACACCACCTTACCAAGTGTGACACCAACGACAAGGTGGAACGCGTCACAGTACACGATTCGCGACACTGGATCTAACGATGTCCCTAGCAGAGAACGATTTCCTGTGGCGACTGCAGTGCACACAATATTACCGTCAAAGCCAAGGGAGTACAAGTGGGTGGTGCTCATCGCGATGTCTACAACGCCGCCTTCATCATGACTGTGAAGTTCTGCAAATGTGTTGACAATTTGTAGCTGGATGCCAGCACGTGTGGACTCGGGAGCGCGAATTTCAAAAACGCTTCCGCACGTGCTACCGACGAACACGCTGGTGGAGAAGCTATCTGGGCGTGTATGCATGCACAGTACAGTGCCTTCGACCCTCACGGGCGTAAGGGGTACCGTGTTAGTGACGTGGGAAAGCATGTTACGCCATCCACGCACACATCGATCATCGAAGGAATACGCGAGAAAGACATCAATAGCAGGCAGGTAGGTAATGAGTGAAGGCCGTGTTCCACCAAGATCAGCTTCAGACACGGTTTTGATCAGTTGCATCGTCCTCTTGCTGTAAAACGCGAGAGGTGTTCTTCGCGTGCAAACCGCGAAGACGCTTTTGTGCGACGGGAGGCCCTCCATCGTGCGTATGAGAGACAAGTCACGTGGGAGATTTTTGTAGCGATTGCTACTTACCATAGCCAAAGGCGTCGTCTTCTTCCCAGCTTGGCTCTCTTCACCATTCTTTGCCGTTGTAGCGCTTGCATTTGCCGCTTCATTACGATCCCTGCGCTTCTTCTCCGCAAGTACCTTCCGTAGTTGAGCCTGATAGCCTGAATCTTCCTCTATTGTGCGTTGGTTGGAGCCTTTGGTGGCTTGAGTAATTTGCCCTTGGCGCTGCCGAGAAAACGTGTACGGGCGTACATCCTCCTTCAGTGCTGTGGTATTCAAGCGTGCCTCCGACACAACATAGTTGAACAACTCGCTCCACGTGATGACACCGTGGTTGTGGTGATCGATGAAGTTGAAGAGCTGTTTCAGGGGCTCCACTGTCACAGTGCCGGCGAGCTCCTGCCGTGAGCGAAGTCGGCTCTTGCGTGCATGAAGACGGGAATGATCGCGATTGTCTTCATTGTAGAATGATGCCTCAAATAGAACCCCAGACGTGCCACTCACACCTAGGGGAGAGGGAAGTCTACACAAGGAGGCACCGCCACCGCTTTTATCAATCGTGCGTGTGGAGACCAAGGTGTGGTGGTCTATAGAAAGTTGACCGAGGGAGTGCTTTTCATTGCATCGTAGATTCTCCTTGTAGTCGCTATGAGGACCGACAGTGCCGCACGAACAAGCAGCGTCAGAAGAGTTCATGTGCACCTTCCCGTGCATCATCTCCACCGCACTATTTGCTGCTGATTCCATGCTTGAGGCAGCGGGCTCCTCAGAAACGATCGTCGTGGTACTCGGTGACACAACTGGCACCACGGGTGCCCCTCTGGTACGATGACGGTGCTGAGGCTTCTCCGGTTCCATCAAACCAGACTGACTGGAGGTGGTCAAAATGCCTGCGGCCCTCTTGGATTCATGCCCTTCATCATCCGCTGCAGTGTTCTTAACGCTACTAGCTACTTCACTTGTCACAGAAAGCTCTAATAATGGAGAAATAGGCACTACATTCATCGAAGACCCCATATCAGCGCTCTCCCCCTTGCTTGTATCAAAGGTTGGCTTCGCAACCTGGTTGTTTTCTTCACTACTAAGAGGAGCAATAGGAAATTCACACAACACTGATACTGTGTCGGTAGGCGCCTGTGTGATGCTACTCTTCCTCTCCTCCACAGCAGCTATTGTTTCTGCTGCTGTTTCGGATGATTCCGGGCTCTCAGAACGTTGAATGATAGATTTGCGAGCACGTATAATCGCGTTTAATTTCTCAGCCGCATTCCTCGAGAAGCCAGCCGGAGTACGACCACCTCCTCCTCCAACACTTGTGTGCAGCAGCATCTCAGAGAATGCGAAAGAGGAAGTTGCGGCGGCACCGCTAACAGTACCAGCAGCGCCACTACCAGCGCCGCGGCCATCTCTAGCACCTGGTGATGTCAATGACGCGTTGGCGTCCGCCATCTGGGGAAACGCAAGCATGCACGCTCGAAAAGCATTGTAATTCATTCCATGTGGGTGCTTGAGGAATGCACTCCGAACCCGAGCCATGCGCTTTTCATCACCAAGCAGCTGCACAAGACTGATGGAAGCCATAAAATATGCACCTATAACGTGTTTTTTTGTATTCTTAAAACAAAAGGAAGTAATAAAAAAAATGCGCACGCTTGTGCACCAGTACCAATATGATCAGATGTGAGTGAGAAGTACGCAGCAAGCGAGTGAAGAGTAAGACAATTATTCCTTTCTGTATATATTCCACCTCTGGCGCCACGCAGTGATACTGTATGCTTTCTCACTCCAAGTACAAACAAAACAACAGCACAAAAACCACTTTCAAGCCTTGCTTCTCACCTTTCTGGTATGTGGTTTTTCTGTTTTTTTTTTATATATAGAAAAATAGGAGTGGGGAAAAAGCAAACACAAAAAAATTCATCATAAAACAAAATAGATATAGAGTTACATCATCAGAAAGAACAAAAGGCTTGCTCAGCAAGTCTAGCAGCAGTAAACAGCGTCACGTTGTATAGCTTTGCTCAAGGTATGTAAAAATACAAAAGATCGAAATACAACCAAGTAATCGTATTTGCTATAAACATAAAGTTCAACTGGCTGTATGTAGATAAACATTCAGCCGCTTCAACCACCAGACAAAAATGCACAAGAAAAAAAAAGAAGTGTAGAAAGAGAGAAAAAAAAAGAAAAAAAAGGACAATAAACACACACAAAACGCTATCTTCTAAACCACCTACTGTGCACTCCACTTCTTCGTCCCTCTGTGCATGAATAATAATAAGAAGTCCCCCACCTTTTTCCTCTCTTCTTTTCTTTCTTAGCTGCCATGGCGCCACAAAACTACATCTGCCCCTTCAAGTTGAAAGTGGCAAAATGATAGCCGCTTGTGTGTAACGTAGGTGGCAAAGTCACGTCCGTACACAACGTGCCAGCTACCCCCCAGCTGCTTACCCACCTCATGCTTAATCTCCTGCGCAATATCACACATCGCCGTCCGTTCGACGTCACGTTCTAATTCGCGCCGAGCGCCGTCCTCCTTTCTCCACGTAGTACGTGTAGGCACTAACACAAAGTTGTTATACGCACGCACTGCAATGTCCATAATGACCTGCAACTCCCGATCAGGGATGTCCACGTAGAGAGGCACCTTGGTCAGTTGCAGTGCGTGAGCCTCAAGATCCTCCTCTTGGTTTCCCTCACCGCTCACTACAGAAGTGGCGTACTCGTCATGAGGTAGATCTGCTCGCGACGTCCGCCCAAGGCTTACGTCCTCTTCTCTACTCATTGCAAGAAGCGGGTGCTGGAAATGTTTGAAAAAATAAATAAATCTAGAAACAATAAACCACTATGGATATAAGTGTGCTTGCAAACTGTGTGTGTGTGTGTGTGTGTAGATGTGCAAGGGCTAGAATACACAATACCATCGTAAGTAAAGATGGAAAACGGAGAGAAAGAGAAAGAGAGAGAAACAGTAAACATTTGCAGATGCTGGAGGATACAAAAAAAAAGCAATCGTGCCTAACTAGCAATAACCACCACGGCGCAAAGGATACGATGCAACCGCCAGTAAGACATAAATATGGCTTGCTAAGCAATCAATTCTTCTATTCACTTTTTTTCTTTTTTTAAGTGTGCATATGCACGATATGGAATAAACGTATCAATAGGAAAGAAACTGTGATGAGCAACCTCCTACAACCAATAACACAAAGGTTGCCCTAAAGTTGACAACAATAGTAATAAGAAGAAGATGGTGTGATAAATATATATTGAAAAGGGGAAGAAAAAGATATATATATATATATATAGGACTAAAGGGAAGCTGAGACAACAAAAAACGAAATGAAAAAAAAATCTAGTACCACATTAGGTACGTAAGTGTGCACACACACTTACAAAAAAAAAAACGGTCAAATGACAAAAAAAAAAATGAGAAAAAAATGAGGAAAAAAATGAGATAAAATAAAAGGGTTAACCGTTTCTTTACCCAAAGCGGTCATCAGCTGTACGACTTGCAACGCGCACACTTGCACTTAGACGCTGAACAACGGTAACTGACGTTCTATTGCCATTGGTGTTATCCGCGCTGCGGACGATGGTGCGAACCACTAGGGGCGAAATTTGCGTCATGGCTTGGCGTTGTCTCCGCAACCGAGTGGCCCACGTAGGACCCGCGATCGTTTCCACAGCGGCACTGTCTTCCAGCAGCGGGGACACTTCTGTGACAACGATGGGAGCTCTGTGACCGCGCGGCCGACCAGAGGTGAGCTTAACGCGACGAAACTGCACTTCTAGCGCATAGAAGCACTGTCCTAGCATCTCTCGAGTCCTTAACGTTTCCCTTTCGCCCCATGCATTAGCGACATCACTACCTCGCGCTTTCCTATTGCGCAGGTGCTCCCTGGCAGTAGCGCAAAGAGCAGAATAACTGGGGCGAGGGTTGTTCGACTGGCATGGACACTGTCGCCGTCGTGAAACGCCAGCTGGTGTGCGGCTTGTGACATCAACGCGGAGTGGACGAAACAAGCTATGATTTGCTTTGGCCATTGAGCGCGCCGCCACGGTGGCTACGCGTTGTGTCCACGCATTTTCACCCTGAGCCGCTGTTGTTGCGGTTGCGATTACCTGTGAGCCTAGCGGAGCTTGTAAGTGACGGTGGAGGTGAGCTGTGGTTTGGGACTCTGCTCCCAGTGCGCTGAAAACGTGTCGTGTGGTCTGCGGATGCTGCTGCGAGCCTTGCATGTTCTGAGAGGACTGAGGGCTACTCGGAGGAGACCACAGAATAACACTGTTCAGTCCACCGCTAGACGATGGTGATGTACTTGGAAGCGCATTCCACATCTCGTTCCATGATTCTGTTACCGGTCGGTAGAAAGAGAACGCATTGCCCGCTTCATAGTGGCTGAAATGTATTCCATGTGGCTCTGGGTGGCGGGTTGGCTGCTGCGATTGTTGTATATTGCGGCGACGGCCACCACCATTGTCACTAAAGGTAGGTGGCGGCACAAAGAAAGAAAAAGGTTGTTGATTGGCACCTGCGAGTGCACTCACTTCCTCGTAACGACTGTGATAGTCAGTTTGGTGTGATGATGGTACTGCAGCAAACATGTTGTTGGCAATGTTGTGTGGGGGCAGCGTACGGAAGGAAAGAGGTTGCGCAGAACTTGTCAAGGGCAACTCGGGGGGTCCACGTCGAGAGTAGCGCGTCTCCACAGAAAAAGATGGAGCTGAAGGATGACGATGATAATCGCTAGTCATCGCTGCGAATGTGTCGGGTCCGGCTTCACGAGTCATCGGCCGCATGCTGGCGTCGTTCGATAAGAACGACCCAGCTGTCATCTCCCGTACTGCAGGCTGCATCAACTGCTGACTGCTCGAACTCTGCGATATAGGAACGGTCCACTTTCCCTCCTCTATATAGCGCTGCGACATGTCCCGAGACGTTTCAATCGCGGTCAGGAAAGATGGACTGGTCCAAAGAGGTATTGATGTGTACGCGTCAGACGACAGAATCGGTGGCGGCTGTGAATCAGAAAACGCTATATGTCTCCACTGCGTGACCGCCGACCCGTAAACCGAAAGCAAGGAGGGGTCTGCCGTGTTCAATACGACTGGTTCTACTGGAGGATACATTGGAAATTGCCCCGTAGGCATCGCTGTTCCTCCACCTATATGCTCTGCTGCCATTGGTGTCTGTATAGCAAACGGCATCGACGGTTGCAATGGCAAGAAAGGATGGTAACCATCATACTGGTTAGTTGACCTCGTCCTACGCCCCGGCAAACCATAATGTTCATCATTGGGACCATAAAAACCAGGACGTCCCTGTTCGCTTCTTGCCTCTCTAAGTGATGGTGTCCTTGCTGGGTGTTGATTAGGGTAGGGGTTTCTATTATATTGTGAGGAGGGAAACATAAGGGGGGAGGGGAAGATGTGAGAAACAATAAAAGATGTTTTGAGAAAAAAATATTTATTGATTGTGAAAAGGAAAGGAAGAGTTTCGTTTTAGTCAAACTTCTGCTTTTATAATGCTGAGGTCTCCTGAAAGAAAAAGAGAAAATAAATGAAAAGGGTCAAGTTGTTTCTAATCCTTTTGCTCGCTTCGATGGTGCCTTTTTTCTTATCTAATCTTTGTTTTCCTTGTCTTGAGTTATGTGTTGCGTATCAAGTAAAAAATAATAATAAAGCGAAATGCAGAAGTAGTACCATTAGCAATGAAAAAGTAATGGCGATGATGATGCTATCTAACCTCCCTAAAGGGAAAAGATAGTGAAGTATCAATTCATGAGAATAAAAATATTCTATTATGAGAAGGGAAGGACCTTTTTTTTTTTCCTATGTCTTCGGCTCCTTTACAAAGAAAAGAAAGCAACGTAAAGAGACAATTAGACATGTAATATGTGCTCGCGCAAAACAATCTGCTGCTTCTAGTAGCAAAAATATAAATTTGATAGACTTTCCCACTGAGATGTCTCCTTACACACGCACTACTTGAGCATCTCCACACAATGGCCAAGTCCCGCGACGAAGCCAACCTCCTTCTCGTCATAGTTCACACACCGCAGCCCAGACCTAGCAAAATCAATGAGTTTCACACTCATTCCTTTGCTCCCATTCATGCCGTCCTCTGCGGCATCATAGACAAACAAGAAACTAGTAGACACAAAGGCCATGTGCCGCAGTAGATATTGCCCCTCGGCACTATGGGTAAAAAATCTGTACAAATCTTGTATTGCAAGATGAGCCTGACGCTTTCTCATTCGATCCCCCTCTACAGCATCTAAAACAACAGTACCAGCCGTATTGACAACAGATAATGGGCGTAGCAAGACCTGGCCACTGTTATTTCTTTTATCGGTCGATGTAAGACTCTCGGTGCGATCACGTTTACAAAAACTCAGAAAGCCGCGTGTTGAGAAGAACTGACCCATGCAGGCGCGCAACTGCTCCGTCGTACGCTGTGCATACCCCACCTGCTTCACAGTCGTTTCCTTCACCGCAGCCTCCGCCCGTGCTTTCGAGATGTCAATTGTAGTCTCAGCACTCGTGACATACCTTCGCATACCAACCAGGCGGAGGCCAATCTGCCGCGACAGCGGTGCCGTCCCTTCCTTCGCAAAGATGCGAAATAGCTTTTCTTTCGTTGTCAAGGGGGAGTAGCGAATGAAGCCTACCTTCACATCCATCACGCATGGCTGCCGCATACCACATGTTTCGTCTGCAAGTCCAACGCCCCATGCGTTTTTGGCATCAAACACGTCACGCAGCCCGTGAAGGCCGTCCAGTTCAGAAAAAAGTTCAGAAAAAAGCGCACGTACGACAGCGGACACGCCAACATGAGATAACTCAAGCCACCCAGTAATGACGGGCGAGTTGCACTCTTGTAAGCTGCTGATGGCACTACGCAAGGGCTCTGTGGCTGGGGTGAAACCAGCTGGAAACCGCAAGGCGGTAAACGTTGGAGTGAAAGCAGCCAAATAACCAACAGCTCGTAGAAACAGATCTGCTCGCAACTTGCTGGTAGCATAGTCATCTTCTGATGAGGCAGCAGACACGTCTTTTCTTACATTCCCTTCATCTTTAACGACTCTGCATTCAACTTGCTCACTTTGATGTTCACACGTGTGCATGGCAGCGTACCATAATACTTCCCATCCGGTGGTGTCCTTGCGGATGGTTGTGCGTCCATCGCTGGTGCAGTCCCCGTACGAGATGGTGTCGGTATGACCTCCTATAGCGTCAAATGAAAGCCCACAAAGGTCGCTACTAGAACTGCGACTTGAGCAGGCACGATTCATCAACTACTCGCAACCGTGCTGTTTTGCTCGCCCTCAGTAGCGCTCACAGCTAAATCAAAACAAAGAAAAAATTGAAGACTTCTTACGCCCGTTGAAAATGCACTAATTTTTATTGCCTCTAATTTGTTTATTCACCTGCTAAGAGGTAGACTTTTTGAGTAAAAAGCCTATCAAAAGAATTTTTTTTCAAATGGAAAAGAACAAAGGACCTAGAAAAGGAATTACTGTACTTCAAGTACTTTTAAGCGCAAGGACTAACTCACCAAAATGATAGTGAGAGCCCTAACAAATATATAATACAGCAAACAATTGAAAGAAAAAAAAAGGAGGAGAAAAGAAGAAATGGCTTGGGTAGTGCAAAGTACCGACTAAAAAATGGCTTCGTTGAAATGCAAGTAAAGAGCAAAAAAAAAAAAATGGTAACTCATCCGCTAAGAAACCAGCAAACTCAGTACCTCATATATATCTTCCTTTCTTTTTCTTTTTATTATTAATAGCAGCACACTTGATCTTCTTTGTTCCTTCCCCTCTCCCCACTCATCGTAAAAAAAAAACCCCACACTAGTGATGCTCCACCTCAGCATATCTGGCCCCCATTGAGAGAGAGTTGCCCCTCAATAGTCGCTCCACCCAATTGCGTCTTCGTGAGCGCTTGCCGCCACGCACGTCCACACGGGGTATCTGAAGAAACGGGTCTTCCTGCAGGCGATCTGACGCTGAAAAAATAGGTCGACTCCCATAGATCGTTCGCGGTGGCCTCAGAGCAAAATCAGACAAATCCTTATCGGACACACAATCGTCGCTGTCTGCTGCTGCCGCTGCTGAGGATGCCAGTGATGTTGCGAATTTCTTTCCCACACTGTCATTCGAGTCCTTACTCTCCTCATCCACGTCACCACGCCGTTTCTTGATGCCCGAGCGCTGGGTAGAAACAGATTGAGAAAGTGGCGATGACGTTCTTTTGCGTCGTTGGTCAGTCCCAATCATCTCACCCAGCAGTTCCTCGTAGCCATGGCGCTGCTGCTCGTCTGATCGCCTGAAAGAATCGTCATCGATAGTTCCACTTCTCATTACCTCTGCTGTGTCTCCTCTATCAACGCTCGCAGCACCGCCGCCAGGTTGGGCAGTTTGCACGCGTTCGATGAACGCCATCACACACTCACTCCGTGGGAAGGTGCACGTTCCGCTCATCACAAGACGCCGCCATGGCTCTGAGAAGCTTGGAACAGCCGCCATTTGCAGAAGCGGCGGGCCAGGCTTCTGGAGAGTGCCGCGAGGGATAGCTACCACAGTAGCTAGCACTGGGTCACGCCGGTCTGCGATGATAGCGGCACGCGTGCCTACGACTAAATCACTTGGAGTGACGCGGCTACCGAGGGTACGCATCTCACGAAACCCCACACGCGTCAGTGAGAGGTCACGGGCCTCACACAACACTTTCACCACATCCAGCACCAGCGCGTCCTGAATATCTGTGTTAAGAGTTTGTGGGCTGTGCTGAGAGGCGTTGGTGGTCTGTGAGGCTACCAGTGCAGACTCCGTCTCGGGCATCGTACGTCGACGACGACGACGACGAGTCTGACCTTGCTCCTGGGACTGCTGAGACGAGTCCTGCAAGAGCTGAGTATGGGGTTGAGTGAGACTAGTGTAGTGACTGACAACAGTCGCGACTGCGTCACGCGCCTCCCACTCAGGTACCGGCGCTGACCCCAATTCTCGCATAAGAAGATTAACAAGCAGTAATGGGGACATGTAGCGTTCTAATACTAAGCCAAAATGATGCCGTAGATGAGCACTCTCGGTTAGCTCGGATCGTCGCCTGGCATTGCGCTTGCTTCGCGCGAGGCGTTCCTCTGCTTTTATGGCATAACTAATTTTTGGTCTTTTAGCTACAGGTAGGAAGGAATTCGAATCGCTCTCCGCTTGTAGAGCAATTTCCGGCATAAACAGACGGAAAGAAAAAACGAAGTTAGTGGAAAAATGTGGAACAATTAATTCTTTGGTTTACTTAAGAAAGAAAAAAAAGGTTGTGGTTTAGTTTGTGGTAAAGTAGCCTGCGCTTTAAGTCTAAGTGTGCAAGGAATGTGTGCAATCCACCTACAGCGTGTTCTTCATACTCAGTATGTACCAGTCTTTTGCTTGTAGTGCTGTCAATGCAATTGTTCCTTTAAAAAAAAAAAAAAAAAAAAGAAGTGTTGGAAAGAGACCTACTCAAAAAATCTACGTTGGCAATTGCTGAAGGAAAAATAAAGAGTTTTCACAACTGCATACAGGAAGGAAAAAAAATGTTTTGATTTCGTTGTGGTAATGTAACAAGAAAAATGGAAGCAATATGCAACAAAAACATCGCAAACACATAAAAAGAAAATCTTCCCTATCTAACTTGACGAGAGGCAGCTGCGCATATCAGCAAACATAAGCCTACCGTCATGATCTGCATCTAAGAAGAAAAACACGTTCTCTAAAAGTGTGTGGCGCCGACGCACATCTAAGTCAGAAAGCGAGCGCACATCACTGTTGCGATGACTTATAAACTCAGAAAATAATGGTGACTTATCGGCTGTAAGAAAGTCATCCAAAGTTACGTAGCCTTTGGGGCCAGCTAGTGAATCAAAGAGAAGCCACGCTGGGGCTGACCACGCGGAGTCGTCGCCAAGACCACCTTTCGTGCTAGTCACTACGTTGCTACTCAACTGCAAGCGGAAAGTATCCTCTGGGGCTAGCACCGCTCCACATTCATCGGCGCATATAAGAGCAAAACGCTTGAATGCTTCTTCAGTCACAAAAGGTTCAAGTGATCTCACTTGAGGATGTTCTTCTGCTATCAGGCCATCATAGCGTGAGTGAGGCAGGGACAGCAAGGGGGACGACGGCTTAAAGCCCAGAAGCGTGTAGATAGCACATTCAACGCCAACACGACTTAGGCCGCGGTGGTTATCAATAGAAGTGTCTTCTGCAAAAAGACTAAAAACTCGATGCGCGTAGTCAAGCAACTCTCCTTGAGAACGAAACATTAGAATAAATTTACGCTTTTATGTACGCCTATGCAGCGTAGATGGATACACACCCCGGTGAGTCTATATGTTGATGAGAATCTAATGTCTATGCTTGACTGAATGCATATATGTATGTATATAATGGCTACTCAATAGACAAGTAGATTTAAATGAAAGCGGTTGTTTGTGTGTGCGAGTGTGTAACTTTCACAAATAAGAAGACAGCCACCAACAGGGAGCAGAGGCAAGAAGAAAATGCAGATATGTGTGAAGATAGTATGCAACTCTTGAAAAGCAGCAATACTTGAATTTTAAAAAAAAAATGCTAAAGGCATCAAAAGCAAACGTGCTCAGTGGAATCAAAAGTGAATATTTCTTTATTCATGATTTTCACAGAAAAAAAAGCATTTCTTCCTTCAGAATAAAGAGGCTCCGCTTTGCCGTTCAATAGCGTCAAGCGTTTCGTAACAAACAAAGGAGTAGAACAATAAAAAAAGGAAGAAGAAGAAAAAATCAATATATATGTATATATATATATATATATGTGTGTATAAATATAAATAAATTCCTGCGCACGACTAAAAAAAAAAATTTAATGATAGCCTCAACAGTCTCAGCAACAAATACACTAAGAAAAAAAATAGGATATCCCAAGATAACACCCACGTGTGTAGTTCACACAAAGTTCGTTGAATAAATAAGAGCATTCCTTTTGCGCAGATATCTACCGAGGAGAATGTGAGAGAGAACAAGAGACAAAGAAAAAAAAAAGAACTGTGACATATTTTCACTTTACAGCATTCTCTACTCCCTATATCTCATCCCCTTTTCTTTTTGTCGCAATGCATGAATAGCCAAAAGGCAGCGTCCAGTGTACAGCTCTAATTTTTTCATTTTTTTAAAAGGAAAATCATCCCCCTGCGCGTCCCTTCTCTGTGTTCCTTAGATGTCACCTGCACATGCCATGATGCTACGGGCATGTGCAACGTGCTTCTTGTGCCAATACGTACTCATTACAAGCCTAGCAATGGGGAAACAACAACAAACAAAATAATGGAAAGGAACAAAAAAAAAGATATGAAAGAGGCGATGTACCCCACTGCCTACACAGATACCTTAAAATAGGGCAACTTCTCCTTTTCTTCCATAGTTAGTTCCGCATCAGGAAGAACAAAGCGATCCTTCTCAAACGCAGCATTCACATCCTTTCCAAGATTGACTTTTGTGTTCCTCACATCACCTTCGATCGTCTTGATGAGTGCCTCCAGTGTTGTGAAATCGCCCTGCTCGCGAATGGGGCCAAGCACGACGATGCGTACAATTCTGTCGTAAAAATCGTTCGTAAACTTGTACAAAAAGTGCACCTCTGCACTGAGTGCCTTGTCCTTGAACTGGGGGTTGAAACCAACAGACATGGCGAAGGCAAGTGGACCTTTACCTTCGCTCCTCTTCTCGTTATTTTCGTCGTTATGCCCCTCCTCCTCTTTCTCCTCGATACATCCCCAGCCATAAAGCACCTGATTATAGTAGGGCATTAGCGCTTCTCTTGTGGCGTCGTCTAGCTGTATGTTCGCAGTCGGGAAGCCAAGCTTCAAGCCACCTCGACCATGTCCATGAATAACTTTCCCACGCAGGTACCATGGGAAACGCATCGAAGCTCTTTCAGACATAGTTTCGTCCCTACCTATCGAGTAGAAATAGACGACAAGGGAGAAAAAAAAAATAGTGAGCCTTAATTATGCAAATAGATGGATAGAAGTACGTGACAAACAACGACCAAAAGCACAAAAAAAAACAAAAGTGTCACAAGTTCTTATTCTTGATAACAAGCACACAATGTGTTTGTTTAATTTAAAAAAGAATGAAATAATAAAAATAATTGAAGTAAAAGTACATTTTGAGCAGTGAAATGAACAAGCGCCACGCATTGCATTGCGCCATACTGCACATTATTTTACATAATAGTTTGCTAAGTACCTGATATAGCAAGTGCAACTACGAATCATTACTGTCTGTCTTTTCACTTTTGGGTGTGTCTAGATGTAAAAAAAAAAAAAAAAGTGCCTGTACGCCTCTGTACATCGCCTCAAAAAGCGCCTATATCTATCGGAATCTGCAATCAATCTCCACGTCTATGAAAAGAATTGGCATAAATACAATACATAAGTAAAATGACACACACATACACACGGGCCAAAAAAAAAAAGGAGAGGAGTAAGTTGTTGGTTCTTTGTTGCTTATCAACAATATCATCTGCTCGCTTTCAGTCAAGCAAAAAAAATTTTTATTTAAAAAAAAAAGGCGTCGGTAAATGAACAGAAAAAGAAAAAAAACAATCGCACACACACACAAACACACAAAAGAAAAGAAAAGAGATAAACGAAAGAAAGGCATGACACTGCACAGTCAGACTTAACATGAAAGGCTTCTGAAGAACTGTACTTAAGGTGCAACTACACCCTAATCATATATGCACTTTCCCTTCCATACATTCTCACATATATATATGTATGTAGGTATGGCAGTCAGTAGAAAAACAGCTACAAAAAAAATGAAAAAAAATAATGAAAGTCATATCAATCAACTTAACTACGGGTACACAATAGATGAGTTACAACAGAGACACTGATGCTGTGGGCATATTTAAATGAAAAAATGTAACAACATGTGTATACAATTGTCATGCTCGCACATGTTCAGAGCTGCGTGTGTCCAATATAATGACATTGGTTGCACACATATATATATCATCTTATTGGTATCTGCATACCCACTTTAAAAGAAAAGAAAGAGGAGAGTAGCAAGATATGTTGTGTACAGAAAGCAGTGCAGCAAAAAAAAAAAACTCTCTAAAGCACCTCGCTCCAGATATACAAACCCACATTATGTACCTTTATCTAACTATCGAATCACAAGAAGAAACATTGTGCTCTGTGTCACATTTGCATAGACTGCCTCCCTCCCCCCCCCCTTCCTCCTCAGATATCACCTCCACCTTCTCTGATTCATTCATCAATGAATGATAAAGGGATGCATCAGTAACTCCGCGGCAGATGGGCGATCCTCTAGTTCTACTTCCAGGCACTGATTAATAAAATCAGTTACCTCGGTATCCAATGCGGCGTTGCTGCTGGGCAGCTGCGGTCGTAATTCTCCGCATGCTAAGCGAGACATGAACTCATCGACATCTTGTGTGTCCTTTGCCTCCCATGGATACTGTCCGGTGAGGGAGAGGCACACCATCACACCAACACTCCATACATCGTTTTTGTGGTGCACAACACCACCGCACGCCTGTGGGGACATGTACAGCGGAGTGCCAAACACTGCAGGTGCACCAGCGCGGTTGTCGTCTAGGGGTGCCCCAGACGGTAAGATCGGTGTCGACTCCTCCACAGCAGGGGACATTCCCCACGGTTGTGTGTAGAGGCGCGCGCCAGACTTCCTACGCCCCTTGTTAACGGTACGCTGAGAAGAAACAGATCCAATCGATCCACCAAAATCGGTGAGCTTGCAGAGACCATCAATAGACACCAGCACATTACTAGCGGCAACATCACGGTGAACGATATTGTGCTCGTGCAGGTACCTCAACCCAGAAAGAATACTGGTAGTGTACCGTCGCACAATACCGTGTGGCAGTGAACCAAAGTTCTGCAGCATACTCAGCAGCGACCCTCCAGAGACGTGCTCCATAATAATATAAAGGTAGGAATCCTGATAGCAGCTGGCGATGTAGCGCACAATGTTGTCGTGCTTCAGGCGCGACAGCGTGTCCACCTCTCGCTGTGCCGCTTCCGCGTCCTGTGCCGCACTGCTGGTGCTCGCAAGTGGAACACGCTTGATCGCAACGATACGTCCATCCTGCCGCAAACCCATGAATACCACGCGACCATGAGTCCCAGCGCTGATTTGCTGGCCAAGTTCAAACACGAGTGGGTCCCGGCTTTCGTAAGATGTGTTGGTCGCGGTATACGCGGCCACTGACATTGAGGACGCAGCAGCAGCAGCGCCGGTGGCGCTCGCCACATCAACACTGCCCAAGTCCTTTGGGGTACCTTCACCTATGTCAACATCACGGCACACGTCCTTCTCAACCTCCGCACTGGCATCATGATTAGGTGCAAACACACCAGAGTCAGGAGAAGTGCCTTGTAGTGAGAGCTGTGTAGTGTGCTGATTTATGGAAGAAGAGGGAATGGGTGAAACAGAAATCCGAGGTGGTACTGCTTGGTTGAACGCTCGTTCGTCGCACCTGTCATCTCCATGCACGATGACAATCACTTCTCTCATTGGATTTTTGGTAGGGCATAACCGCGATCCATTGCTCAAGTCAAAGCTGGAGTTGGTTAAAGGAGGTATGAGCGTCAAACCGTGTGCGCTATAGAGAACGTTGCTACCTGGCTGTTGCTGCAAATGTAGTTGAGATTGCTGAACGTCCTTATGCGAGGCATCGCCATTCCCTAGCACCGAAGAATCGGTGATATCGCCACTTTTATTGATCTCGAGCGCCGATAAAGTAGATATGAAACGTGCTCTTGTGTTAAGGTGGGAAGAGCTCGACAGTTTTGTAAAAACAGGCAGTTGGCGCAACGCCGCGCCATCGGTGTCGTTCGCAGCTGCTGCGATAGCAAGTTCGTCGGGGTGGCTCATAGACACGTGACGGCAAGCCCATCCCTCAGAGACATCAGAAGTCGCATCAGTTGCAAGGCCGGGAGTCGTGTTATCACTAGCGGTCGCTGCTGTCACAGGCAACGTGATGAATGCTTCCTCTTGAGCGTGATCACCTCCGTTACTACTCGAAATAGTGCAGCAGCTAGGTGGCGACAAGACGAGTACCGATTGCGCCCTGCCGGTGCGGCCGCCACGTATGGTTGATGAATTGCGCCTCACCTCCTCCCCATTGCTTCCGTTTCGTGGCATGTCCAAGGAAGAAGTGCTGCTCTGTGGAGCAAAGTTAGCGGTCTGAGCAAGCGTTACTGGTGCGACTGTGACGCTAGACCTCGCTGTACTTGGGTTAATGCAAGAGCTATTAAAGGAGTGTGCAGAGGCCATTATCGCTTCTGTCTGCACTATTGACGTGTTTTCGCTGAATATCTCAGTGTCGTTAGTGGTAGGAAGAGCAGAGGAGCTCGCCATCAACCTGCGCGTGTGCGATAGCAACGCCGGTGTGACGATCGAAGAGGTGCATGAGCCATCTCCTCTCATGTCATCCATCTCATTAGCAATAAGTGTGCTGGCAAGGCTCTCCTTGTCAGCAGCCAGAGGACTCTTAGGGAAGGAAAGCGGCGGGGGATTCGGTAGTGTTCGTGGCATAGGTACAGTAGGACTACCAGGCGCGCTAAGCTGAGAGTGAGAGACTTGTATTGTCAAGGCCCCGCCTTTCTCATGACGCTTCTCTTGTGGCGATTCATGGGTAACTTCGCCTCTCTCTTGCTTCTCAGCCGGTGTCATCATCGCTAGCATTTCAGCTTCATATGAAAGATTCATCGCCTCCGCCTCGGGCGTTATCCAGTAAGGCGTGACGCGATAGTATGGATTGGGCACGTCATTCAACTCTGGCGTTGTAGAGGCCGCACTAAGCTCTATCCCAGCATCTTTGCCCGCCTCTTCTTCAGTACCATCGTCTGCCTTTCCACCTGCCACTGCTGTTGAAAAAAACCCACGCCTTGCTTCATGAATGAGCATGTAATTGGCTAAAAGACAAATGCGGTGGGCGGCGTAGTTGTCCGCGGCGAAGGGCTGAGCAGTTGCTCGTGCGTTGGCATAAAATCCCCTTCTCAGTTGCAGCAATGCAGTAGCAATCATCATGTCCACTTCACCCGTATCGTTGGCGCGACGTCGTCCACAGAGCTCATATAGCAAACTAATGTTTTGTGCGTCGAGCCCAACAATTTCAACGGGCACCTGCCGAAAGCCGCACGCGCTGGCTACTTGGCAAGAAGGGAGAATGAGTATGGGTGTGTGCAGTACTGGGCATAAATACGTGAGCATTCGGGCGTAGTCAATATCAGGACTGCACGCGTACGACACCACTGACGCTCCAACCTCCTCTTGACTCACAACGAAGTGACTCTGATGCACCACGAGTCCCCAATCAAAGAAAGGAGCAGCAGCATCATCTACGATTGCGGTGGTGGTCGTGCTGGTACTGTCGTCGTTGCGTTGCTGCATATACCCAGCCACGTACTGCTTGTGTATCTCCTCCTTCAACACAGAAAGCCCACGAGCCAACAGAAGCGCACAATTACAAGCGGCGATCACACTCGACACGCTTGGCACTGGTTTAAATGCGTTGAAGGTAATGACAACGGAGTCAGCTTCAAAGTCGTATGGTACTCCGCCAGTACTCGAGGAAGCCACCTCCACACAATTGAAAAAGCGCCGCGATATGTCGTTGATCATCTCCTCCATCTCTGCTTTAGACTTGGACAAGGCTACGGCAACGTCGGTGGCTCGCTGCAGAGAAATCAGTGGTGTCAAAAACATGCGGCACGCCACAAAGGGACAGAGGGGCCCTACGTCATCAAACGCACGGCTAGATTCGTAGAGCGCACTCACCGTGGTGTCCGTACGAAAGCCAAATGTCAGAGACTCGTCAGCACCAAAACGTGGAGACAACACCGTGTCCCCGCCAACTGCCCCGCTGAGACCGCTGCTCGCTGCTGCGCCACGGAACATCGCAGTGAGACTTTTACTTAGCACGCTAAGACTCTCGTCGCCAGCAAATGGGTGATGGGCACTAAACATGCTCTCGTGTCCTGTGTGGCTGAAGAGCGCGGTGGCAGTGCTGGCGGAAAACGGATCGTACGAGACACGGCGAGGCCTAAGCGAGCGTGAGAGCGTGTTTGCCAGAGCGGCCACATCGCTATTCCGGCGAGTCATCCTACCATTACGACGATACATCATATGATCAGAAATAGTTCCTCCTAGTGTGGTGTAGTGTGGAGAAGAGTTGTGAAGGGGCAAGCACACACTATCATTGGCGGCAATTAACTGCATAATACCTTCCGAGGAAGTCATTGACGAGTTGAGGACGGGTGAGCCAGGACTCGGACTGGTTTCTCGACCTTGAGGGCTACGTGTAGAGTGCTGGCGCTGCATTGGGGGCCGGGGCCACACGCGTGGAACTGCGTCGCCGCAACGGTTGTTGCTCATCTGAAGGGAGCCGTACGGTGTATTCGAGGTGGTGTCGTGCGAGATATCAAGAAGGTGTATGTTTATCGAGCCTCCTGAGTACGCTGGCGACAATGCAGATGTAGTCTCGCCCGTGCTGAAACTTACTGCCGGTGATTCACGAACAAGTATGAGCGGGCTCGCATCTGAGCTACTTGGCATCGAACTCCTCTGTATCAGCATTCGACCAATTGTGAGAGGATTAGTTGCATCTTGCACGTTCACCAATACCTCTCTCGATTCTGCTGGTGCTGCTGCTGTACCTTCTACTGTGTCAGCCCTCGCGCACCGAGTCGAACTTGACGCACGGTGATGGCTGCAGTTTTTCTTCTTGTTGCTGTGATGACCGAGCCACGATACGCGACGTAGCGTGCTACATGCCGTCGCCGCTGTTGAAGAGGGAATGAACGCCGCAGTACTTCGGATAGAGTTCTCCGCGCAAGCAGCGGACTGAACAAGAGCTTCCACCGCACCACCGTTGCGCTGACGCCAGCACAAGAACGAAAGATCGTGTGGAGATAACAATTGGTCTCTCTGAGATTCCCTAGCTTCAGCTCCAATATAGACAACTGCTGTTGTCTCGTGCTCAGTGGCCTCACCATGTACTCCCTCGGTGGGAGTCATGGTGGGGGAACCGCAATAACGGCTACAACGCAACTCACCAGTACCGGCTTCGCCGGCATGTGCAATAGCGTGTTCAGTCCGTACCGAATGAGAGCGACTCCTGCGGTTGACCTGTGAGAAACACATCGCCTGTAGTGCAACCGCGCTTCTCTTGGCAACTCGCGCAGCATCAACTAACTGTTTAAACGCGCGCCGCCAAAGCAAGCAGTACGCCAGCGCACCATTGAAGCACACCATGAAAACAAACGACAAAACAATACCAAGAAGCAGACGAAGGTCACGCGTGCGCATGAAGCCAGTGCATGGTGCTGAATAAAATTCGTTGAATTCTTTGAGTCTCTCGTCTTGTATGCGGTTTGCCCACATATGGAGTCCAAAAAGGATCGCTGCAGCTGCCCAAGGTACTACAACCAACACAGCTATCAGTGACCCGACTTTTTTGTAGATAGGGCAGGACGAAGCCACAGGAATGGGCTTGTGTTGAGCGTAATGAAGAAGTGTATAAGGTTCTTCCACTGTCCCCCACCCGCCACCTCCAACCTCTGCGTTATTCAGCTCGTCAATAGACCGTCGACACTGCTGTCCAACTCGCTGAGAAGAGTGAGAGGAAGCAAAGGACGAGGAGCAACGCGAGGCGATGCTCGTCCTCGTCGTCGTGCTCTCCGCTTTATGGCTTGCACTACACTGACTCGCAGGAGAAGTGGCAAAGCCCGTCCCAACGCGATAGAGACGAGTTGGACTCGCATCGCCTGAGCTAGTATTGATAATACTCGGGCGTGCCGCAAAGAAAGCAGGAGTGCTGACTGTATTTGGGCTCATTATTGATGGCTGTTGTTCACAGAATGTCGTGGAAAGCTCGTACTGATGTGGGGAAAACGAGAGCATACTCTCCACCTCATCACGTTCATGGTGTACAAGTGAGACGGCAGAAGGCCGATGCTTTGTGTATCTCCGCGACGAACCAAGAGAATAGTCCGCCTCAGCGGTGAAGATAGCGGTAGAGTGAGGCAGGTTCGTCGGTGGAGGGAAGTACGTAGCGCCACCTGGCACATCGTAGGCCAGTGGCAGGAAATTGCTAGTTGGAACACTTCGAAGTGCTTCATCGTCGTCAACTGACTCATCAATCACAACGGTTGCGCGCGTGCGACGGCGGCCGCCTTCTCGGGGACTAAGAGCCTTTGTAAAGGGTGAGGGACGCACTTGATGACGCCGCTGCTGCTGCTGTGACCCTATCAAGCCAGCCTTGCCCCCTTCTGCTCCATTGCCTTCGCCTGCTACACTAACGCTACTGAGATTGCCAGAGGAATGTATAAGTGACCCTAAAGTGTGTATACCAGCCTCGAAAGTGCTGCTTGACGACCACGGTCCACTACTGGTGTTGCCTACACCCGTGGCGGCAACAGAAACGGGACCGCTAAAGCGTGCTGTGGCGGCAAAGGTGCTACTACCACTCACGCCACCCGTCACCACCCCAGTCCCACTACAGTCCTGGTTAGTGACGGATAACGAGGAGTCAACAGGTGTGGCAGGCGCGCTACGTAAAAGAATGCCAACGTTATGGAGCAGAATCCGCGGCGCGGCCTGAGTTGAAAGGTCTATAAGGGGTTTTGCGGTAGGATCATCGTGAATTTGAAGCGAAAGGAAGGAAGACGACGACGAAGAACTTGTAGCACCCTCATCCTCAGCGTTCATTCGCTACCATACACAGCGAAATTTAAAAAAGGGGGTAAAAAAGATAAATAAAATAAAATAATAAAATAAGCTGATAAGTTTATATATCAAGATACAGTGGCTTTATTAGATAAAAGCAACAATTTTTTTAAGACAAAATGAAAGAGAAATAAAGGAGGAGAGAATCCTCTCGCTTCTGTGCGCACTTAAAAATAAATAGAAAAAGAAATAAAAAAGATATGTATACAGGCAAAAGAAGAGAAAAAAAATAGAAGGCACTTTTTATAGAAATCTTTCCAAGCATGTACAGTTACCTGCAACTAGAGCAAAAAGAAAAAAAAGAAAGAAAAGAGAGAGGATAAAATAATTTAAAGCAAAATATGAAGAGAAAAGGGAAAAGAATCAGTTCATCTACAAAGGCCTCTGCGTTGAAAAGATATTGAGTAAGTCATGTAGAGACAGAAAATAAACCTATGGCAAATATTAATCGCATTGTTTCAAAGTTCATCCATTATGACAAACATCAAATTCTTTATGCACTTCTTTCTGCGTGTGCATGCTGATTGATGTCATACATTGTGCCTTCCGTTTATTTTTACCTTTTGCAGGAAAGTAAAAAAGAGCGCATCACCGTCATCTATACCTGCGAACATGTGCTGTCTTTTATACACGATAAGCAGCGCGCATATGCAGAAAGGAACAAAAAAAAAATAGCAAATAATATATATACCATTTTGCATATCAAGCACCTACGTGCAAACACATGTTCATATTCTATATGGAAAAGAAAAGATAAAGCGAAGCAATTGCCTCAATAATCGCACCAACGCAAATGGCGGCAAATTATTTTTGTGCTCAAAAAAAAAAAAGGCAAATCCATTGCACTCCTCACTGCTTCTCATCATCTCCATTCCCATCAGGAGAGTTGCCGGTATTATCACCGCCACTACCACCAGCACCAGAAATCATCATTTGCTCCAGAACCCACTCCTCTTCGTCTGAGTTCATGCCCTCATCGTTGTTTATGAACAAGTGCTCACCCTCATCCACTCCACCAACTAGCTCGCTATAGTCAGAAATAAATTCTCCTAGAAGAAGCATCTGATCAGGAGTCATCTGGCTGAACGTTGCGGAGGCGGCCGCGGCGATGGCTTCGCTCGAGTATTCACCAGGTTTCAGCTGCGGTTTCTGCGCATCTTTTCCTGTTGCTGCCGCCTGTCCGCGCGGTCTCAGCTCACGCTGAAACTTTAGTAGGTTGCTGTTGTAAATGCATAGCATCTCATCCGGAAGCATCTGCATAAGCGTGTCAACCTCCTTTGAAGGCACTTGCTCGAGAAACAGTGCCCAGTCCATGAACTCAGCGTTGTTGTCAACGCCGTGGGTTTGGTGCTCTTGCCGTCGACGCTGATCACCTCCCTTTTTATTTTTTGATTTTTTATTCTTGCGAACAGCGTGAGGTGGTGCCCCCGCTTCTTTTGATGCAGTCGTTGTGGGAACTCGTTGAGCACTAGCATGCTCTCGCGAGCTGACTGATGTTGTTGTTGTTGTTGTTGTTGTTGGCTGTGGTGGATTTCGCATGAAAGACGGGATAAAAGGAGCGGCATCTCCTGACAGCTGATAGGGTCTATGAGTACCGTCTTTTGCACAACCAGGTGCTGCGGTGCTACTGGGAACAGATGAGGAAGAAGAGGTCATAATGGTAGCGGCAGTGGCGGTACTACCTTGTGCCGATGGTATAGCACCTTGCTTTTGTAGTTGGTGTTCCATTCTAACTAGAGAGACACAATATAATAATATAATGTTTCGTAGGTTTGTGAATGTATGCGTGTGTGTGCGTGTATGAATCGAGTCTTACACGTGTAAAAACGATAAGACGCACAAACTATACTAACTGCAAAATGAGACATTTATGTCAAAAAAAAAAAAAAAGATATATAAAGGATACAAGAAAATGAATAAAACAAGTAGCAATTCATCATCTACGACCACCAGGCTTTCTTCACGAGCACGCGATAGCGATAATCACTGCATTTCTTTTCTTGAAAGAAAATTAGGCACATGTGCTGCTGTTGCTGCCGTTGTTGTTGTTGTTCCGCTTCTTCAAATCTGAAGAAACGCCAAAAGTGTTAAAAACAATACAATATCAAGCCGAGAAAATCTCTCCTTGCTTTTCGCTTACATTTCTTCTTTTATTTAGCTGTTCTCTTTCCGTTCACTTCTCAATGTACAAATGTAAGGCAAATGTATAGAAAAAAAAAGAGAAAAGCATGAGCACTCGCGGTGACTGCAAAAAGCAGCAAAAAAAAAAAAAGATGAAGCCTTCGTATCTGCACTATAAAGAAAAAGCTGCTCTGCTACCTATCTGGCAGAACTCTCTCCCCCCCCCCTCACAAAAAAAAAAAAAATGGGGCAAGTAACACGTACTCAAGGTAACAATACAACCCACAAGAAACAACAAATATATACATGTTTCAGTTTCCTTTTCTCCCCTATCTCTTTCTCTCTGAATGTATGTGTGTATGTGTGCGTGTGCGTGTGCGTGTGTGTACATTTGTGCCTGCCTGTGGTGCTGTCGTATTCTACGGGGGGGGGGAGGGGGCCACGACTTACAAATAGGATGGCGTCACCTTTAGAGCACCTTCTTCACATCTCAAGGAACTGGTTGATGCCTGGCTCATCTGTGATGCCACGTACTGCGTTCATCGTGAAACAACAGAGCAGCCACAGCAGTTCTGGAAAAGAGTGGAACACACCACCGAATGAACTCAAGCCCGTCTGTCGCCCAAGTATTGAGCACAAGAGGAGAAAGACAAGAAAAATAACGACGAGCTTAAGCAAGCTGGCTCCTACATTGCGTACAGCAATACACACTTTGGATTGTTTGTTTTCACACTTACGTAAAGACCCCAGCAGCCGTGCAGTGGTACTTCTACTCGCTCTCGACTCAGGAAACACTGTCACTGATGATATGTGCGCCTCTTCGTCCTCTTCACCACCATGGTAGTCCTCGTAATGATTAACGTCCTCATACAACTCTTGATGAAAGGAGGAGGTTGTACCTGCACTGCCGGGAGAGTCCCCACCGAAGGCGTGATTGATAAAGCGCAACTGCTCAATTGCTACGCGCAGCGAGTTGGCCGCTCCCACGTCGCTCCTTCTGCTTCGATGGCTTTGCCTACAGCAAAGATAAAGAAGAAGTCCCTGGACTCCCTCAAGCGCCACTGCGGAAGCAGCGAAGACGCCAGCATCACCGCGATGGTGGCGCCACAGCACGAGAGCACCAAAAGGAATCAATGCACAGAGTGCTCTCAGAGCAACAGTGAGGCAGACCGCAGCAGTCCTGGTCGTGGTTGATACAGTGGAGTGTGGGACCCCACGCACGCGCTGAGTTCCACCATCGGTGCTTGTAGCAGGCACCCTCACCGTCTCGGAGACTGGCTCATGAGGTCCAGCTAGAACTCTTCCACGCACAACAACGTTACTATCTAATGCGGAACTTGTGGCGGCAACACTTGCGGTTTGTGACTGCGTACTGCACGTTTCCCTCTCCACACGTGCTGTCGATGACACCGCAACGGTGCTTGACCGAGCACCATCTGTAAGGGCGTTCATTACACTCGACATGCCATCTTCGCCTCCATCTACTTGTCCGCTTACTTCACTATCCAGTGCTGAGCTTTTCTTCATCAAAGTGTCATCGCTGACACAAAAATCGCACAGCTCCACGCTCTGATTATCATCGTCACCTTCGCCACTAGCATCTGCGTTTACCTTGCTGAAGCTTGTGTGCCCAAAGCTCATTGGTGGATGAGCGGGGGAGATTACCGAAGACTGCAACAGGGTCCCGATGGGCAGTCGGACCTTTTCACAGCCTTCGCACCCGTTTGGGTGCACAATCGCTGCAGGGAGAGTGGTGGGCTCTGTACTAGAGGGAATCGCAGAGAAATCATTTGAGATGGGAGTGGACACAGTAGGACTGCTACGAGACCCCTCGCGCGTTGTACGTGAACTATGGCAATGCAACACGGTGGTGGCCGGTGGCGGTGTAGGGGAACGCTCCAAAGTAGGCGTAAGCCACTTCACTGGCGCCGCAGTCACCGACGCAAGCTGGTGGCGTCGTGGTGCATTGCCAGAATCGCCACGCGGCCTTCTGTTTACTGAGCTCAAAGGGACAGAGCAGTTGCCATACTCCTCATCGTTACTGTTCGAGCCTCCTCCGTCATCATCCATGCCATCGTCATCATAACCGCTCGATCTGTCTGAGTCACTGCTGCTTGGTAACGGCATGACACGGTTGACACGGTGCGCAACACGAGCCTGTTGATGCAGCTGCTGATACACAGGATCGTGCGGCTCCTCGTCAAGCCCGTCCACAATCCAGTTCACCCCAACAGAGCTCTCTAGGTGGAAAACTCCATTGTGAAGTCCGTAGCGCTTCATGACAATGTGTGAAAGAAAGCAAGTTTCATAAATAGTACGTGCTGGATAGAAAGCAGAGAGCACAGCACTGACAGCGTCTCCATGAGTAACGATGATAACGTCGCGTGGTCTTTGGCTATTATGGTCAGCATTGCTGTCAGTGATGGTCTGACTACTACCATTATTATTACTATTTCCGTTGTCATTCATGCTACGATGCCGCTGTTGTTGCTGCTGATGGGTGTGACATCTACGTCTAACGGGATGTGCGCCACTTTGAATGGGAGGCGTGCTACTCCCGCCGGTGCTTGGTGGCAACAGCACCGGAGCTGCGCCTAGTCGCTGTGGTGTCAACTGATTACCAGGAGAAATAGCACCCATCATAGCACCACCGCCACTAGCGCCGAGTGCCGCCCAATTCATAAAACTACTTCTGTAACGCGTGTAGGCTTCGTCGAGAGTTTCGCCCCATTCTGGCAAGACACCAATGACGTCTCCAGCGCTGCAGCCGCTACCACTGTCACAAACGTCAAAGGTCGGCTTACTAGTTGCTTTAATCCGTGAAGGGCCAAAAACCTCGCATACCGCACAGTCAATCCTCACCGGTGTGGTCACACCAATCCCACAACGTTGCAACATCTCGGCTGTCTCGATGCAGCGAAGAAACGGAGATGTCACCACAATGAGCTCCCTCGCCTTCGCTTCACCGATGGCAGCTTTGATCTCCTGGGCCGCTTTTTTTACAGCCGCCTTGCCTTGCTCTGTCAGTGGTGGGTTCACCTCCGCTAGTGCGTTGATGGCGCTGTCTCTGCGCTCTCCGTGGCGAAGAACAATGACGTGCTGCTCCTGCTGTTGTATAGCTCCCGCCATGGTATGTCTTAGAAAAAAAAATACTGGGTGGCAAATATAAGCAGAGAGGGAGTGCGCACACGTAGGAGTGGCACAATCAAAATAAAAAGTGATGCTGAAAAAAAAAAGGAAAAACTTTCACAAAGGTACGCCACAATGCAAACAATTAAACGTAGCGAGCGGTATATAGATAACACGTATTATTGTAAGAATACTGCCTCGCTCCAAACCAAGGAAGAAAAAAACAATAATATACACACGCTGATATGCTAAAATAAGGAAGCTCTTGGAATGTAGAGAAGTTTCTCTGTATTCGAACTTTCTCTTTCTCCTTCTCCTTCACCCTCTCTCTTTCTTTCTTCTTTGTTTTGCCTTGCTGCTCAGAAGCTTCGTGTTTTGAAAAAGAATATATAAGCAGATAACGGGGGCTCTTAAGCAGCTATTTTCCCCCTTTTCTCTTTTGCTACGCCGGTGGCGCTGAATCCCTCAAAATGCAGTCACTAGCAAGCCAGTTTGAGAGGAGGAGGGGATACGAATAAGCGGCTGCAGCGATGCAACCGCTTCAAAAAAAAAAAAAGTGCGTGTGTATTTGTGTGTGTGCGTGTGTCTCCCTTGGTCTGTTCTCACTCCACTGACATAAAATATGTATATGGATGACCTCACAGAAAAGGTAAAAGATGCGCAGCAGTTTACGATCCCTCGTAAGAACACACTCACACACACACACACAAGAAAAAAAAAGCGTTCCTCACGCGGCTTTATGTTATGCGCTGCGCGGGTACGCAAGAGTTGCTGCTATATGAGAGTGATAGAAGACACCGACAAACAAGAAAGCGAGAGACAAAGGAAAAAGAAATATGTATATGTATACGCAGAAAAGCATTGTTCATAATGTATCCCAGGAGTAAAAAAAAAAAAAGCTCCTAGAAAGCTAAGAGTCAATACGCCAAAAGGACAAAATACAGATATAGCAATAGAAAGAGCAAAAAAAAAAAATCTATGCTGCTTCTTCTTTTTTTTTTTCTGTCGTTGTTCTGAATAAAATTGATGTGAGCGAATATTTAAAGAGCCGATTTACAAATTTTGTCCCCAGCCTCGCACACTTGCGCACACATACTCACTACTGGTGTTTGAGTATTTGTTAGTTATTGTCAAAAAAAAAAATGAGCTTTCTGCCTTAGTGTAGATACTGCTTTCAAACAACAACAACAACAACAACAAAAAGATGCAGTCACATCAATAGCCTTGTCACTTTGCCACTAATCACCTCTTCAGCAAATGCTCTTTTTTTTTAAAAAAAAAAAAGATGCTTAGCGACGTTTTCCGCAATCAACCCTGCACACAACGTACAAGGGGATTACACGTATCGGCCAGGTTTTGCAAAAAGGGAGTAGATAATAATGATAAAACTGCAGCCCCTAGCAATCACACCTTGCAATAAAAGAAAAAGTTCTCTTCCCTTTTCAATTTTTTTTTCTCCTTGTTGATGTCGTTTGTCCTTGAACCTGAATGTACAAAAAAAAAAAAAAGCAAGTAAGAGAAGTGTAAGCGTCTCTGTGTAAAAAAAAAAAAAAAACGTGCATTGTGGGCACATGACTGGGTACAGACTCTGGTTCGCCCAGTTCCAAAACAAAAGGCAGATGCAAAAGTCCCCCCGTATGATTGCTCCTCTCCTCAGAATATTCACACGCATTTTTACACACAATCACTACAACACAATCTCTAAATGCGCATGCTCGATTTTCGATACATAAAAAAATGTATTTTTTTTTTTTCAATAAAAAAAAATAGATATCTTTGGCAATAGCACAAGAAAAATCCTTCCCTTTACTTTTTTTTTCTTCCACGATAAATATAACATATGTAGCAATCATCATCCTCATAAAAATTAAAAAAAAACCGCCAAATTACGAGCTCACAACCAGTTACACTATATCCTTTCCTTGCCTCTCACTCTCTCAAAATATATATGCTTCCCTGCAGTTGCTTCTTACGCCCCCATGTACGGCGGCGGAGGCGGGGGCGGAGGCAAGTCACCATACACGGGCGGAAGATTGTACGACGGCGGCATGTCGCCAAGTACCACTCCGTTGTGCATCAGTACCGCAGAACCAGGGGCAGGGGAAATGACGACGTTGGGGGTCACAGTGAACCGGTACGCTGGCGGCGGCGGAAGCCCAGCTCCCAGTCCAGAACCCACCGCAGCGCCGAGCATCATCGGTGGTGGCGGGGGCAGGTGTGTCTGTGCGGCAGCACCGCCGTACTCGGGAGTATTGCCAGGACAGAACTCGGGTGAGTTCGCATTCAACACAAAATGAGGAATAAATTCCTTTGCACCTGCATTCATGAGAGAGGGAGTGGTCTCCGTGGAAGCGGCCTTGCTACGTGGCGCAGGCACATCGAGGTGGCGGTGCTGGGCAGTCGTAGAAAACTCCCTAGTGATAGCGCTAGCGTCCTTGTGGACGACGGCGGCCGCCATCTTTCCTACTGACTCCGTTCCACCCTCATGCTGCTGAGCACGACGGATAGCGCCGGATATGGCGGCAGCGGCAACAGCGGCGGCACTGGATGTAGACGTAGTGGTAGCAGCAGCTGCTGCCTGAACACACGGTGAAGAGGCAGGAACAGTTGCTGCAGCAGTAGCAGGAGCAGCGGAAGCAGTGGCGCTGCGTTGCTGTTTGGTACTTGAGGCAGCTGGGATACTGGTGCTGGCACTAGCACTGGCACTTGCCGCGTGATTTGAGGAGGCAGAGGCGGCCGCGGGAGCAAAAGTGGACTGGTTGCGATGGCCGTGCTGCTGTGGCTGCGACTGAGGTGAGGCGGCAGACGAGGCCTTCGGTTTTACCGGGCGGCCACGACGTGACTCAGAAATAAACGGCGGTGACACCTGCACACGCAGCGAGCGGCCCTTGGTGCTCTTGCCATCTAGCTCAAGTGCCTTGCGCGCAGAGTCGCTATCGACAAACGTGATGTACACGCGATGCCGGCGCATCGGCGACTCATCCTCGACCATCTGCGAACCAGTCACGGGAAGGCCCTCGACAAAAGAGAGCACCTCCGCCAGCGTCGCGCCATCGTACAAGTTGTACACGACAACGGTGTTCTTCGTCCGTGGAAAGCGTGCCCAGAACTTTTCAATTTCACCCCAATGCTGCTCGCGCAACTTGCGCAGAGCGGAGTCTTCCACCGATGGGACAGAGATAAGCGGGCACACAGGACGCAGAATAAACGGAAGAAGATCACCCTCGTCATCGGAGTCTTCGTCTTCGTACTTCTCCAGCAGGTCGCACGCATCGATGACGGAAGGCATTACGATAATGCCTCCCTGACGCTTGTCCTCCTCATCGTAGAAGCGCAAGTCAAATTGATCCCACCCGCTAAACTCCTGAAACTCACGCAACGCCTCTTTGTGGTCCCAGTCCTCGTGGAAGCGGATGCTCACGAGGTGCCCGTGGGAGGCCAGTGACATACCGTAGTCTAGGGTAAGATAGAAGCCAAGTCCGTGAACGTCGCTGAGTGTAGCGTCGGCGGCAAATTCCTCAGAATTAGTAAAAGGTGCTTCAAAGATGTTAGTGGTTGTGGGGTCATCACCGCCGCGACGTTTCAGTTTGCTTACTGGTTCAGCTTGCAAGCAAGCGAGCAGCTCGTCGAGGTGGAGTGCACCAGGCAAGTAGTCCGCGTACCGAAGCAGCGGCATCACGGCAGTGCCATGCAGCATCGACCCGTCCTCCTTATGCACGCACTCAAGAGAAAAGCGAGTGGCGCAGAGGCCAAGCAACTTGCGGAACATGTCAGAAAACACAGGGAAGTGCAAGGTGAACTGACGGTTGCTCCCCATCTCCGTGACGCAGAGCACAATGGAGTATTCTACATCAAGAAGAAAGCGTAGAGATGATGGAACGCTAAGAGCCTTCAGCTCAAGAGAATCTAGTCCATAGCTGCGCCGACTAAGCATCTTGAAAAAGAAAAAAAACAATAATATAAGGAAAGATTGTGGAAAAGGGGGGGGACAACTGTGCTTCTAACACCTTTTTCTTTTGATTTCCTCCTCTATTTCTTTCTTTCTTTATTTCTTATTATCTGATAAATTAATAGTAATAATAATAATAATAGTGCCCCTTCTTACGATAAAGAAGAACGTTCAAAAATGCAATGTAGCTTGTACGCTATACCTATATTTACTTCTCTAAAGTAGTGAGGATTGTTGTAATGTATATACTGAATGATAAAAATCAATATAATAACAATAATAGAAGCAGCAAGTGCTAGAAACACAAACGCTAGCAGTAGCAGTACTGAAGTTGAGGTAATAGTATAACGTCCGGTATAAATATAGAATAAATATAGTTACTATGCGTTCCTTTTCTGGGCTATGCAAGTGAATAATAATATAAAAAAAAGAAAGAAAAATAGAAATGCAAATGATGAAAAGAAAAGAACAATTTAGAATGAAAGATCATTGGAATCAACGAGAAAAAAGGTCAATGTGTAACTGACCTCAAATTGGCCTTTATGCACTTATGAGTTATCGACGCACAACAGACAGTCTTCTCTGGATATATATTTAAAGCAAGTTCGCTTGTTTGTTCGTCTTTTTTTTTTCCTTTTCGTAAGGAAGAAAAAAACAAAAAGAATAGAAAAAATTAAAAAAATGATGCCGATCAACCAAATAAAACATTCATGGAAAAAATATCCAAGGCAATACAACAACAAAAAAAAAGAGAGAGTGAAAAGGGAAAGCATCACAGTACAATACCGATGACTTCATCAAAAATCCCTGATTGGATGAAGGAAAGATAAACAAAAAGCAATTGTTGTAGCAGTACAGTGAAAACAACGTCAACCAAAACATAAAAAAAATTCCACACATAAAAAAAAAAACAGCCACAAATTTCTAAAGGTGCTTAACAGCAGCACCATAAGCGAAGCACTGACTCTAACAAGCCATCCTTTTCTCCACTCTCCTCTGGACTACGCGCGAAGACACACACGCACATGTACACAAGTATGCACGACTGAAACACAGTTCATCAATGTGTACCTATGTGCATACATCTCATTCAATAAATATATATATATATATATTCACGTGCGCAATGCTTCAATTGTAAAAGATAACAGTGCACAGCAACAACTATTCAACAGATAATATATATATATATATATCTACAAGAAAGGATTTTAGACAAAAAAAAAGGGGAAAAAAAGAGAGAAACCTGCCAATGAACGGCAACGATAGAAAAAAAAGTGCCTTAAACCTCTATACGCGCGACAACAACAAAACCCCACTAAAACAGCAATAATAATAAAACACAATACGTGCATCTGTTCATCCTATGCGAGTCGCTCCACGAATTTCCTCAATGTTACTTTTTTCTTTCTTTTCCCTCTCTCATCGCATGATTGCATCTCTCTCTCTCTCTCTCTTCTAATTTTTCAACGAATTTTATACAGGCACTCTATTGTCCTAATGAATAAAAGTGCAAGAATGCTTCAAAGAAGAAAATAAAAAGGAAGAGAGAGAACCCAAAAGTGCCAAGGATTGTATTAAAAAGTGACGTGAAAAGGTTCAAAGGCAGAAAAAAAATAGGTTAGAACACACATCACGAGCTCCATTCTTCTGTAATTCCCTTCTCTTCCTTCCCCTCTCACTACGCCTCAGCTGCCATGCGATCGTATTCCTCACGAGCAAATCTATCCCAGTCCGTCTTCTCAATCTGAAGTCTTCGCTGGTGCTCAGAAAACGGGTCTCGATGCTCAAACATCATAAACTTTGGTGCGTTAAAAATCATGTTAAAAAAGTTCGCCGGAGTCGGGCACGCGCGCAAATCGCCAAGTGTGACACCGAACTTACGCGTTTTTATTCTATCAAAGCCTAACATGTCCAGCATTTGACACATAATATCTCCATACGCGACCTCCTCATCAGGGCTGTCAGAGTACTCGAGGAAGCGCTGCTCATTCTCGCGAAAGAAGACACCCAGCTCATATCCACTCAAGACGCCATCACCGTCCATGTCTAGCACCTTGAACCAGTAGAAAACGGCTGGCTCAGTGTTCTTGTCCTCTTCTGACAGGCAAAAGTAAACAAAGTCCTCAAAGTCTAAACGCCCGGACTCCCCCGATGTAAGCGGTCGCCCGTACCCTTCCACTACGCGCTTGATCACAGCAGGCACCACAGCACCTTGACCATAGTTGCAGAGATCGTTGTAGTCTACGAGCAAGTCGCGGTCCGTGTCTAACTCCCAGAACTTGCAGTACAGAACATAAAAGTGCTCGTAGGAGAAGTACTCCATCACTTGATTGACATCCTTGGCATCGAGTTGCATCATCACCTCGGGGAGGTTGCTCCGATCAAAGTCACGCCAAAAGATCTTACGGCACTGCTGACGCTCCAACGCGTACATGATACGAATCGCCACGGTTCTGCAGTAGTACTCCTGGAATTCAGGCTGATGTAAAAACTCAAGGCCAGGATGGCACTCTATAAGGCGCTTTGTCATGGTCTTAAGATCATCAATTGTAATGTGGTCGCGGTTGAGGTCACCCAAGATGAGCTCAAAGAGCCTTCGACTTGGAGTGCGTGTGGCGTACACTTCATTGAATGCGCGCCGCACCTGCGCCGAGGTCAGACTCGTCACCGTCGACTGCACCCCAGCAAACACTGCGATGGCTTCGAAGAGCGCATCCTTGAACCACATTGGTACTTTGAAGACCTTGATGGAGATTTCACCGAAGTCCTGCTTGTTGACAACCTTTTCACCTCCACGTGTCAGAAGGGACGCGAGTGCCGACATTTCTTCCTCTAGAGGTTCGCTCAACACGCCATGAGACTCATTTCTAGTATAAAAAGTAGGCACATCCCGTAGCGTCGCCTGCTTTATGTCCGCTGATGGGAGTACTGCAAAGCTACCTGACCCATGAACAAATCGTCCACTCAACGAGTCCCGCAGTGACGCTATCGTCGCAGCGCCGTCCTTGTCTAGTGATCCTGTCAAATCAATAGCCGCCATTGCAGCCGTTAGGGTAGTGTCTACTCCAATTGCTGCTCCACCAGCCCCTGGTGGCGAGAGGGTCCCTGCAGCGGCGGCAGCGGCGCCATGTGGAAGAGGCACAGAAGGATCCACAACGGCCCTCACATGAGGTGAGCCAGGTGTGATTCCAGGGGATCCAGCGCGATGAGGGTGATCCAGTTCATCCACACCCATAAATCGGGCGGGGGCAACAGCTGCCACGCCAAGACGTGCCGGACTCGGTGTACGCTCTTCTGAACGTCTACGACTGGGCTTTCCAGGTGACTGCGCTGGTGGTGACGTGCTGCGCTGTGGCTGGCCGGCTAAACTCGAGGTGAGCCCCGTCGCTGGGTCTGCGTGACGTGACACACCATCCTTCCCTCCCGCGCGCGTGGCGGAACCGTTAAGTGTAAAGTCTCCTTTGGATGACTCTCGCGCAGCTATGACGAATGCCTCCTCAATGGCACCTTTAATTCGCTTGAGACCCTCCACGTCACTAGACCACGCTGCGTATAATCCAGATAAAATTGCTTTTGTGGAAGCTGTATTCCGTTGTCTAGACGTTGAGGTGCCAATCATGCCTGCAATATATATATATATAATTTCAGGCAACAATATATTAACACACTGATATACAGCCACAATAATAGTAGCAAATATATATATATTATCTTTAAGCCTGAAGTTGGACACACAAACCAAGCACAACAAATGAAAAACACGACTACAGTAGAAAAATCAAAATTGTGTCAAATACGTAAATGTATTGTTTCTTTCGTAAAATCACTACTTCGAAGAAATAGTTGACGAAAAGGAATTCTTCGATGATTAAAAGTGATGCACCACTTGCCAAAAAAAAAAAAAAAAAAGGAAACTCGAAAGCAAAACTAAAAATGGTGTCTCTGCAAAAATACAACAGATAGTAATAATATGCAACACCGTACCAAAAAAAAAAAATCAGATGATGGTGTCACGCGCCGTGTACAGAACAGTTGTCGTTACACTCTCAACCAGTTTTGCTCGCTCGCACCTGCTGGGAAAACACTAACAAAAGTACTTCTTTTTTAAAAAAGACTCCTAATGAATAGATATGCTTAACTTCAAAAAAATAATTGTACAAAGAAAAATAGAGGGAAGAAGGAAGTATGCAAGCAAATAAGAAAGTGAGCACAACAAGAGCATTACAGTAAGTGCCATCATCCACAACAGATTAGGGAAATAATGAATCTCACTTTGAGAGACCAATAAAAAAGTGTTGCTTTTTTTCTTATTCTGCGTATCCTGTACATTGCATATAAATAAAAATATTTAAAAAAGTATGTTCCCCCGTTCGTCGCAAAAAAAAAAAAAAAGCCGGAGTAGAGAGATGAGGGAAAAGTCTAACGGAACACACGCGCACATGAAGTAGCCGTGGCTTTTATGCACAGAACTCGCTCTATAAAACATTTCATGATGATATTTGGTATGCACTTCGTGACTTTTTCTCCTCTATTTTTTTTTCTCATCCTCCTCCAGGGGAATTCCTTATCATTTTTTATTTACAACCACATCACAACAACAACAACAACAACAACAACAAAAAATCTCTAACATATAAGATTGCAACTATCACACGCAAACGCACACGCAGTACTGCGGTGTTACTACTGTGCAGCAATACCCCCCGCCTCAGCCAAACCCTCACTCGACTGCCCCGCAAGCTTAGCCTCCTCTGCTAAACGCAGGGCTTCAGCCGTCGCAGCCTGCACCGCCATCTTCGTGATGAGCAGTACCTTGTCCATGTTATCTCCAGAAAAAGACTCCACAAGCGTTCCGTATGAGAAGGAGCGAAAATTCGGGACTGCAGTAACGTTCAGTGAATGACACATCTCGCGCGTCTCCTCCGTGGCATAGAGCACAAGAAGGTTGGTGTCCTTCAGTGCTACTGGGCGCTCGTCGTTCAGCTTCTCAAGCGCAGGCACAGCGGTGCCTGTGCATGTGGAGCAGATGGGAGACACAATAGCGAGAAGTGCGCTGCCCTGAAACGTTTCCACATGCGTCTTCAGATCATCGCTGGTGTTGATGCGAATAAGAACAGGGGGCGGCGGTGGCGGTGCCGCCTTCTTACCCTTCTTCCTTGCACTAGACCCACGCTTCTTGGGGGCCATTGAAGATAATATACGCGAGTGTACGAAGGAAGCAGAGAGAGAAAAATATATAGAGAAAGAATAACCTGAATATGCGTAGATGGTCAAACTTTTCCCTCTTGTGCTCAAAAAGAAAAGCAAAAAAATTCAAAATGAAAACAGTCACTCGTAGTTTGGTTATAGTTGTGAGTGCTGTATTCAATTCACTTTTTAAAAAAAAAAAAAAAAAAACGTGGACCACAACAACCACCTCTGTGTGCTAGTTGCTACTTAGATTTGCCACGATAAAAAAAAAAAAGATGGAGAACGAAGAAAATAATAGAGCATTCCTATAAAGGCAAAAATGAAAATAAATTAAATGAGTAGTAGAACAGTGAATCACTCGTCATAAATAACAGAACTACGCATTTGCCACAGTGATCCATTTGCTAATGATGGATGCCTCCAGTGCTCCAGAGGGCACAGTTGAACGAATCAAACGCGGAAAATGAAATTGAATATATATATATATAGAGAGAGAGAAAGAGAAAGAAAAAAAAATGAGAAAGAGTACTTTTCTCATGCTTATTCATGCGCCTGAGAGTATCTTAAAAAAATCTCTTCCAAAAGAAATATACATGTATATATATGTATATATGTGTATATCCCTTGCCGTCAATTTTCTTTAAGGGTTAAACGCGGCTAAAATAATAATAATAATAATCATGATAATCATGGACGCTGTGCTTCCATTGAAGCTGCTACCTCACGCCAATTCCAGCGGACGCTAACACTCCAACTTCCTTTTCTGTTCCGCAGCAAAGAGCAAACTCCAGAAGAAAAAAAAAAGAGGAAGCTCGGCCTACCTTGCACTATAATGAAGGAGATGAATTTTAACAGATCGGGGCCAGTTATCCGTCATCAATCGTACGGCAACAGACAGAAGGGAGAGAAACGAAAATATGATCAAAATAAATAAACTGAAAAACAATAGTAAATTTCTGATCTTTCTGGTCAGGAAATAAAAGGATTGAGAAATGCTCCCATCTCTCGAATTGGTCTCTTCCTTTTTGCTAAAGAGCTATATGTATAAAGAAAAAAAAAAGAAAAAAAAAACACTTTCTCATTGATCGCGGTTTTCCTTAACCCTCCTTTGATTAATACTTTGTGCTCTCTCTTATTATTTTTTTTCCCCCTATTAGAACAGATGAAACGAAAGAAAAGGAAAACATGTGCTCATGTAGTGGAAGATACCACTCCACAAGAACAGCGCACATTCACTAGCTTCCTGATGGAGAAAGGATGTACTATTTTATGCTTTTCTCGCTTTTTTCCGTTGATTGCGCTTCAAGAAATTCCTTCTCACTCAATACTGTACTAAACGAATATATATATATATATATACGAGCGTTCATGCGATAACAAGGGTGCTGCGTTTCAAGCCAAAAAAGTGAAAAACAACACCAAAGAAAATGAAAAGAGAGTTACAGCCAGAACAATGAAAAAGTCCGATTCAACATTCCTTTTCTCTCACTTCGTCGCATTCAGAAAGCATTTCATTCACTTCTTCCTCTCACTTACTTCTTGGCAAGAGCATCAAGGGCGACTTTGAGGGCAGCGATGAGGTCCGCAGCGTCCTCAACACCGCAGCTGACGCGGACGAAGCCATCAGTGATACCTACCTTCATGCGGTCCTCGGAGGTCATGTTGGCGTGGGTCATGACAGAGGGGCAAGTAATAATGCTCTCGGTGGCGCCGAGGTTCTCGCACAGAGACCACGGGCGTGGCACAGTGTCCATGAGGTGGCGACCAGCGGCAGATCCACCCTTTACCTCAAACCAAAGCATGCCACCGTGAAGGTTATTGCGGTGCTGGCGGTCAGCGAGCTCCTTCTGAGGAAAGCTCTTGAGACCAGGGTACATGACAGTCTCAACGGCAGGGTGGGTAGAGAGGAACTCTGCCACCTTCTGAGCAGTCTGGCTCTGGCGAGTGACGCGGAGGGACATAGTCTTCACAGTCTGAAGCTGAAGGAAGGCCACGTTGGGGGACATGGCGTTACCAAGAATGTTCTGGGTAAGACGAAGCTTCGCATCAAGTTCCTTGCACTTCACGACCAGGGCACCACCGACAGTCATGTTGTGGCCGTCGATAAACTTGGTGGTGCTGATAAGAGTGACATCAGCGCCGTGATCGAGAGGACGCGTAATCAGAGCAGTGGCGAAGGTGTTATCGCAGACGTGAATGATCTTACGAGCCTTGCAAATCTTCGAAACGGCATCGAGATCGATGAGGGTCAGAGTGGGGTTAGCAGGGGTCTCGCTGATAAGCAGCTTCGTGTTCGGCTTGATGGCGGCCTCAACATTCTTCATGTCGCGCATGTCGACAAAGGTGAAGTCCATACCGAGACGGGAGAAGAACACCCTGCACGCGCGGTTCGTACCACCGTAGCTGCAGTTGGTCACGATCGCGTGATCACCGGCATTCATAAAGGAAGAGATAGCAGTGGTTGTCGCGGCCATACCAGTGGCGTACACGGTGGCGTAGTCACCGTTCTCCATAGCGCACAGCTTCTCCTCAAGCGCAGCAACAGTAGGATTGGCAGAGCGGGTGTAGCTGTAGCCCTTATCAAGATACTTTTCAATGGACTCCTGCACGAACGTGGTGCTCTGATAAATAGGGGTGATGATTGCGCCAGTAACAGGATCGGGACGAACACCGCCGTGGACCTGAAGAGTCTCAAATCCCTGCGCAGCTGGCAGCCAAGAACCGGTGCCAGTAGGGTTAGTAGAGATCAGGTGCTGGTGGCTGGACATCTTGAAGAACACTTGCTGTAAATAAAATAAATCCAAAACTAAATTGAAACGCAAAGCAAGAAGAAAAAAGACAACAAAATAACAAATCGCAAACAATCAAAAATAGTCAAAAACAACACCCACAATCAGAGAATAAAAATAGAAATAGTACCCAAAAAACAAAAACATAAAAACTTTAGAAAGCCACCACAAAAACAAAAGAAAACCACCACAATACAACCGAATTAACACCAAAACACAAAAAACAACACCACAACACAACCCTCAGAGTGGTGCATGATAGTATCTCAGTCAGAGCTCCTGATAGGTGTAAAACCTGAAATCATTTTTATGCATCAGATACTCGCGCGTCGCCAGCAGTCCCGTGCAGCAAATAAAAGCCTATGGGGGCGGTACTCGCGGGAACACAGGAAGGGGAGGGGAAGGATTCTCGTGCTGGTTGAACCAGTGGCACCGATGGGTAGAACGCTCGCCACATTACCTGACAGCACTTCCGCCAATATGGGACAAAAAAGGGGGGAGGAGGTGGGTAAGAACATAGGGGATAAGAGGAGGAGGAAGGGAAGAGAGGAAAAGAGCGGCACCACAGCGACGGTCGGAAAACTGCAGCACGCAGCC